>LNAC01000862.1:177802-328201 GCA_002007465.1 Ailurus styani | reverse complement strand
TATATATATACAGACATATATATATATATATATATATATATATATATATATATATATAATCTTAAAAATGGCAAGACAAAAGAACTCCTTAACTTACAAGGGAAAACCCATAATGCTAGGTGGAGATTTCTCCACAGAAACTTGGCAAACCAGAAGAAAATGGCATGATATATTCAAAGTGCTGAATGGGAAAAGTCTGCAGCCAAGAATACTCTATCCAGAAAGGCTGTTATACAGAATAGAAGGAGAGATAAAGAGTTTCCCAGACAAACAACAACTGAAGTAGTTCATGACCACTAAACCAGCCCTGTAAGAAATATCAAAGGGGCCTCTCTTAGTGAAAAGGAGACACCAAAAGTGACAAAGACATGAAAGAATCAGAGAAAATTCCCAGAAGCAACAACAAAACAAGTAATAAAATGTCAATAAATGAATATCTATCAATAATTACTTTGAATGTAAATTGACTAAACACTCTAATCAAAAGACATGGGGTGTCAGAATGGATATAAAAACAAGGCCCATCTATATTTTCCTATAAGAGTCTCATTTTAGACTTAAACACACTTCCAGATTGAAAGTGAGAGGGCGGAGAAACATTTATCATACATAGAGATGTCAAAAGAAAGCTGGAGTAGCAATACTTACATCAGACAAACTAGACTTTAAAACTAAGACTGTAAGAAGAGTAAGAGGGCATTACATAATCATAAAGGGGATAATCTAACAAGAAGATATAACAATCATCAATATTTATGTACCCAATATGAGAGCACCCAAGTAGATAAAAACAGTTAACAACAAACATAAAAGAACTAACTTATAATGCAATAATATTAGGGGACTTTAACACCACACTTACATCAATGGACAGATCATATAAATGGAAAATAAATAAGGAAACAATGCCTTTGAATGACACACTGGACCAGATGGATTAACATATATTCAGAACATTGCATCCTCAATAGCAAAATCCATATTCTTTTCAAGTGCACATGGAACATTCTCCAAAAGAGATCACATATTAGGTCACAAAACAGGACTCAACAGATAAAAAAGGTTAAAATCATACCATGCACCTTTTCTGACCAAGCCTTATGAAACTAGAAGTCAACCACAGGAAAAAATTTGGAAAGACCACAAATATGTGGAGGTTAAACAACATACTACTAAACAATGAATGGGTCAACCAGGAAATCAAAGAAATTTAAATAAGAAAAAATACATGAAAACAAATGTAAACACAATGGTCCCAAACCTTCAGAATGCAACAAAATGGCCCTAAGAGGGAAGTATATGGCAATACAGGCTTACCGAAAGAAGCGAGAAGGGTCTCAAATAAACAACCTAACCTTACACTAAAGAAGCTAAAAGAAGAACTAAAAACAAAACCTAAAGGCAGGCAGGAAGGAAAAAATAAAGAATAGAGAAGAAATAAATATAGAAACTGAAAAACATCATCATCATCACCGACAACAACAACAACAACAACACACCAATAGAATAGATCAGTGAAACTAGGAGGTGGTTCTTTGAAAAAATTAATAAAATTGATTAACCTCTAGTCAGATTTCTCAAAAAGAAAAAAAAAAAAAGAGAGAGAAAGACCCAAGTAAATAAAATCATAAATGAGAAAGGAGAAATAACAACCAACACCACAGAAATACAAACAATTACAAGAGAATATTATGAAAAATTATATGGCATCAAATTTGACAACCTGGGGCACCTGGGTGGCTCAGTGGATTAAAACCTCTGCCTTCGGCTCAGGTCATGATCTCAGGGTCCTGGGATCGAGGCCCGCATCGGGCTCTGCTCAGCGGGGAGCCTGCTTCCTCCTCTCTCTCTGCCTGCCTCTCCGCCTACTTGTGATCTGATCTCTCTGTGTCAAATAAATAAATAAAATTTTAAAAAATATTTGACAACCTGGAAGAAATGGATAAATTCCTAGAAACATATAAACTACCAAAACTGAAACAGGAGGAAATAGAAAACTTGAACAGTCAGATAACCAGCAAAGAAATTGAATCAGTAATGAAAAAATTCCCAAAAAACAAAAGTGTACAGCTTCACAGGTGAGTTCTACAAAACATTTAAATAGTTAACACCTATTCTTCTCAAACTATTCCAAAAAAAAATGGAAAAAGAAGGAAAACATCCAAATTCATTCAATGAGGACAGCATTACCCTGATACCAAAACTAGAAAAAGATTCCACTAAAAAAGAGAACTATAGGCCAATATTTCTGATGAACATAGATGCAAAAACCCTCAGCAAAACACTAGCAAACTGAATCAAACAATACATTAAAAAAATCTTTCACTATGGGATGCCTGGGTGGCTCAGTCAGTTAAGTGTCTGCTTTCAGGCTGTAATTCCAGGGTCTTGGGAACTAGCTCCATGTGGGGCTCCCTGCTCAGTGGGGAGCCTGCTTCTCCCTCTCTCTCTGACCCTCCCTTCTGCTCCTGCTCTCTCGCATGCCTTCTCTCTTATGTGTGCTCTGTCTCTCTGAAATAAATAAATAAAATCTTTAAAAAAAATCATTCACCATGATCAAGGGGATTTATTCCTCAGTTTTCAAGTGTGGTTTAATATTTACAAATCAATAAACATGATATATCACATTAATAAAAAAGATGAGAACCATATGATCATTTCAATAGTTACAGAAAAAGCATTAGACAAAGTACAACATCCATTCATGATAAAAAAAATTCAACAAAATAGGGATAGAGGGAACATACCTCAACACGATAATGAAGGTCACGTATGAAAACCCCACAGGTAATATCATCCTCAATGGGAAAAACTGAGATCTTTTCCTTTATGGTAAGTAACAAGATAGGGTTGTCCACTCTCACTGCTGTTATTTAACATAGTATTGGAAGTCCTAGCCACAGTAATCAGACAACAAAAAGAAATAAGGAAAAAAAAGAAATAAAAATCCGGATTGACAAGGAAAAAGTCAAACTTTCACTATTTGCAGATGGCATGATACTCTGTATAGAAAAGCTGAAAGACTCCACCAAAAAGTTGCCAGAACTAATAAAGAAATTCAGTACACCAATAATGAAGAGAAATTAAGGAATCAACCCCATTTACAACTGCACCAAAAATTATAAGATACCTAGGAATAAACCTAACCAAAGAGGTCAAAGATCTGTACTCTGAAAACTACAAAACACTGATGAAATAAATTAAAGATGACACAAAGAAATGAAAAAAATATCCTATGCTCATGGATTGGAAAAACAAGTATGTTAAAATGTCGATAGTACCCAAACCAATCTATATACACATTTATTGAAATTTCCACCAAAATACCAACAGCATTTTTCAAAGAGCTAGAATAAACAATCCTAAAATTTGCATGGAACCACAAAAGACCCCAAATAGTGAAAGCAATCTTTAAAAAGAAAAACAAAGCTGGAAACATCGCAATTCAGGACTTCAAGTTATATTTCAAAGCGGTAGTCATCAAGGCAGTTTGGTACTGGCATAAAAATAGACACATAGATCAACAGAACAGAATAGAAAATGCAGAAATGAACCCACAACTGTGTGGTCAATTAATCTCTGACAAAGCAGAAAAGAATATCCAGTGTGAAAGACACTCTCTTTAACAAACTGTTAGAAAAACTAGAGGGCAACATGCAAAAGAATGAAATTAGACCACTTTCTTATGCCATACACAAAAATAAATACAAAATGGATTAAATGTGAGACCTGAAACCATAAAAATCCTAGAGGAGAACACAGGCAGTGGTTACTCTGACATTGGCTGTAGCAGTTTCTTTCTAGATATGTCTCCTGAGGCAAGGGAAACAAAAGCAAAAATTAACTAGAGACTTCATCAAAATAAAAAGCTTCTGCACAGTGAAGGAAACAATCAACAAAACTAAAAGGCCATCCATGGAATGGAAGAAGATATCTGCAAATGACATCTTATAAAGGGTTAGCATTCAAAATATATAAAGAACTTATCAAATTCAATACCCAAAATATGAATAACCCAATTAAAAAATGGGCAGATGACACGAGTAGACATTTTTCCAAAGAAGATATCAAGATGGCCAGCACCCACATGAAAAGATGCTCAACATCATTCATCATCAGGGAATTACAGGTCAAAACTACAATGAGATACCACCTCACATCTGTCAGAATGGCTAACGTCAACAACACAAGAAACAGCAGACATTGATGAGGATGTGTATTTTAATTTTTTTGTATTTTAAATATTTAAATATTTTAATTTTTTTGTATTTTAAATTTTATTTTAAATTTTGAGTTATTTTAAATATATAGTAAGGTACAGAATTTGATAGCTATTACCATATTTTACTGAATCAGATTAAATAAATTTAAAATGTTGAAATATATATTTTAGATATGAAAAATCTTAGTTTTATCTTAAGCCGTAAGACATCTATTTCTTATCAAGTCCCAGATCCATGATCAGAAATGACAAGGCTAGATCTTATTGGACCTTGTAAGTCCTTAAAAAAAAAAAAAGTTTAGTTTTAAACCAAAATAAGATGAGAAAGTATAAACAATTTTGTGCTGAACAGTGGTATAATCTGATATGTCCAATAGAACCACTATGCCATTATATTTAGAAAAAATTAAACATGAAAAGGGGAGGAAGAAGATTGACCAATTAGAAAGTTTACTGCAATATTTTAGGGAGACAATGTAGGTAAAACAGAATGATAATGGTGGAAATAGTGAGGAGGAATCAAGTTAAATATAGAGATTATCTTATTGGTTGACCTGATTGATGGAATCTGTGACACTAAATTAGAGATTTAAGGAGATGATACAATTATAATTCTAGCTTTTTTTTTTAAGATTTTTTTTATTTATTCATTTGACACAGAGAGAGAGATTACAAGTAGGCAGAGAGGCAGGCAGAGAGAGAGGAGAGAGGAGGAAGCAGGTTCCCTGCTGAGCAGAGAGCCTGATGTGGGCCTTGATCCCAGGACCCTGGGATCATGACCTGAGCCGAAGGCAGCAGCTTTAACCCACTGAGCCACCCAGGTGCACTAATTCTAGCTTTTAGTTTTTTGTCTCATTTCACTTTTGTTTTGTTTTCTTTGGTCCTCTAAATCAGGATGTATGGTATTGCCATTGATTGTGATAGAAAAAGTTTTGGTCGGACCAGTTTATGAAAAAAGGGTTAAGAAATCATTAAAATGTTTTAAGTTAGTTTTCTTTGTCCTTTGGGGTCTTCAGTTTGTATAAATATTTCTAAGTGAGATTTATTCTTATGTATCCTATCCTAAATTATGTGTTAAGAGAAATCTGTTGGGTAGAGCAATGTAAATCTAATCACTAATTATGAATAAAAATAAAGAGTGTTTGAATATGGCAGCATTTGTTATTAGAATGCATATGTATAAAAATATGCAAATCATATATGTACTAAGATTTTTATATTTTCCTAATAGATTCCTTTAAGGAAAAATATCAATTTGTTGAGCTCCCTAAAAATGTTAAATTATGTCTCATATTCAGATTATTTTGTAATTACTTTGTTCCAAAAAACTGATATGCATTAAACACATAAAGCCTCAGGAAGGAAATAATATGTGCCATTCAAAAAACATATTTACAAAATATTTAACTACTAATGAGTGCAACAGCTGTTTTGTCCATTTCTTCTCTCTGGATCTTCCCACACACTTATTTTACCTACCGTCCCACAAATGAATGCTAGGCATCTTCTACCATGTGAAAATATACATTATGACAGCTGGGTATGAGGTTATTAACCTGTGAGTCTACATGAACTTTTTTTTTTTTTTAAAGATTTTATTTATTTATTTATTTGACACAGAGAGAGAGATCACAAGTAGGCAGAGAGGCAGGCAGAGAGAGAGGAGGAAGCAGGCTCCCTGCTGAGCAGAGAGCCCGATGTGGGCCTTGATCCCAGGACCCTGAGATCATGACCTGAGCTGAAGGCAGAGGCTTTAACCCACTGAGCCACTCAGGCGCCCAGAGTCTACATGAACTTTTGAGCTTGGATCTCTGCAGACAAAACTCGCATTTTGAGGAATGAAATCTAATTAGTTCAGAGTGGCTGAGACAGGAGTCTACAGTGACAAAGGCAATAGGATAATGGGGTGCTTAAGGAGGGCAATTTTGCTAAGAAGGAACTATAAGTGAGGAGCATGTTATTTTTTGTCTCTAGTGTAAATTATCAGGAAAATAATTTCAAAAAATAACTTATTGATTAGCATATAAATGTTTTTAATAGTGCTTTCAAAAGTAATATTGGTTATTAACTGTTTACCTTTTTCTTTATGAATGAACTCCTAGATATATAACCCAGGATAGCGCTTACCAATGACATAAAAATAACATTCTGAAGACATGAATATTAGAATTGTTACTTCAAAAGTTAATTTTTCAGGTTGCTGAAAAATGTGAGGTAAATTTCTTTAGCCATTTTTGAGTTAAATCAACTGTAAAATAATTATAAGTTTCTCCAAATCTCTATAGGAGTTTTGCTCTGAAATACATAAAGTGGAAAAGGTCTAAAATTGCAGATATCTCATGCACTTAATTCTCTCTAAGCAATTGTGCAAATTTAGAGCAAAAACTACAGCAATGTTGAGTCAAACACTGATTTCACACCTGTATTCATAACAAAAGTCTAGTTTATAAATAGTATTTTAGTATTTGTAGACTACTGCCATGAAAATTATGATGTCTAATAATCTCTTTCCTAACTTAGTGTTAGAAACATTCAATTATTTTTTAAATTAATACTTCAAAATTATAATAAAATGTGGGTATATACTAATATTAACTTTCACTATTATTGCTTGAAATTTCATCATGCCATTAATAGTAAATTATTAATTTTTAATGCTTCTAATTTTATCAGAATAAAAAAGTTGAAAATTTGCTTAAAAAAGGCAAAGATGTTGATATGTAGCTCAATATTTACATTAATTTCTTTTTATCATAGTTTTCTATTTATTTAAGTTGTATTTGCATAATATATATCACATAATTAATGTGACCTTTAGTCAGTTTCATATGTGCTATCCAGAGAACCACTCATTCTCCTACTTTTCTGCATCATTATAGTCTCTTTTTGTATTGGATTCTTCCTTTCTGCACTTTACTATATATGTTTTCAATATAATATGACAAAATTAGAAATCAAATCATTTAAATTTGACAATTCTATATCTCAAACATTCCTATTCTCTAGTAGACACATCTCATAACACTGGTTTCCTTCACTTCCTATAATATGGGTTCCATACCCTTCTAAATATATATTATTTCAGATTCAGATTTAATTTATCATTCAGATTCAAGTAACATTATTGAGCACTTACTTTAAACCTTAATGTATGTAATATTATCTTTAATTCTTATAAGTGGGCTTTATTATCCATGTACCTATTAAATAGAAAACACCCTCAGAAATTTGAAAGCATTTAGCTTAAGGGGAGCTATGTATTTGATTTAGGTTTTGATGTACAACAGTTAGAATCAATCATAAGAGAGAAATCACACCATAATTTGAATAGGGAAAGTTTAATATAAAGATTAATTATCCATAATAAGAGATTAAAGTGATAAGGAGAAAACTCTACAATTTTAGAAATAGATATAAAGAGCAATCACTATTCCTAAAGCTAAGATAGAACACCCAAAAAAAGATACTCCCTGGACTAGGATGCAGACCATGTTAGAGAGGGAATTTGTGGCTCACTGAATGGCAGAGAAGACACTGTGGTGCCATGTCAGTAGATCTTGCTGAAAAGCCTAACTCTGAAGTTTGCTGGAAATCTGCTGTTTATGTTACTTTGGAAAGATGTTCACGGAGAAGTGTATTATCAGAGACATTCTGCTATGAAACTGTCCGAGGGGGATGTGGAGGAAAGCTAATGACTACTGGATGCTGCTATGGTCCATGCATTGGAGGAGCCAGGCATTGGACAAGCTGTCAGTGTTGCAGGAGCTTATGGCTATACAAGCTGTGAACCCTGCATAGCTAAAGGCACTCTTCCACAAAAGTGGTAGGTGCTCCAGGGAAGTTGCTGACCTGAGTGCTGCTGGCCTTAATGCCCTGTCAAAGCCAAACAATAGAGAAGCTGAGAGCATTTAAAGCCACATGTGCTACAGAAGACTACAAGTGAGCAGGCCCCAAATAGGAGGCAAAACCCTTTCCCCCTGCAATGTCTCTCCAGCATCCTCCACTGGCAAAGCTTCAATCCCAGCTAGTAAAGGAAAAACTTTACAAGATCAAGATTAATTTTTTCAAAGCAGGCCAAATGACGTAAATTTAGAGCTGGGAGGCAATGAATCGATAATTGATATTATTCTACAAATCCAAAATCTTTATTTTTAGGTTAGACATGAATTTTAACTTTTCGTCTCCCATTTCAGATTTGTGTAATTGGAAATTTCTTCCCCCCACAACACTCAATTCTACCTCATGATAATGTTGAACAAATATAGAGAAATAAACTGATTGAACCCATGCCACACCCCAGGAATCCATAATTATTAGGAAAATTAATGTGCTCAGGATCAATAATGGATGTATACATCACCTAGTTCTCTTTTTATTTTTAGATCAATACAAAAGGACCTAGCAGGGAAACAACACTTGGGCTATGAGAGTTTAAAGTGCATATTTAAACCAGCACTTTCTTCCATGTGAGTTCAGAGGCTGATATTCATCATCAGTGTGACATGGCAGAAACTGGGCTCCAGGCATATTCAACCACCTCAGCCTTTTTGTCTGAGGAAGTCTCATTCCCTCTCTGACATGACTAGGAGTTGGAATCCAGCCATGCTACTGAGCTGTTCATCACGACAGGACCTGTGGCCTGAGTGGATGCCTTGGAAAACGACAGGACTGATTGTTTGAGGTATTGCCTGTGGCCATTAACATGGAGATTTTTGGGAGGTCAAATTGCATGGAATAAAACCTGTACAAGTAAACTCTTACCTCTCACAGACTAGAGGAATTCTATTCATATTGGGTAGTACACCTTCAATTTTCTTAGATACTTCAGCTAAGATTTGCAGTTTTCCTTGTGGCCATCTCCTTTTCTCCATACTAATTATCAAAACTTTTGTATGGTTTTGGTCATCTTAAAGTTGTTGTATTTCTGTGGACTCTAAATAGATATTTATTACCTGTTACACTAGATTTTAGTTTTATCAGATTCAGTTGAAGTTATTTTTATATTTTAGTAGAGGAAAGACTATTGAAAGCTAAGGAAGTCCTGCTTATGAGACTTAGCCCTATCACTTGTATATCACATTACTCCATATACTTAATTTTTTCTTCCTAGATTTTAGTTTTTTCCTCTCAAAATGAGCATCAAAGTTGGTATCTAAGGCACTTCCAATTTCTAAGTAGTGGGGCATAAAATCAATAGAAAAGTGGTACATATTAATACTGCTCTTCAATATTTCTGGTTCTCTTTCCCATCTGTGTACACCAGAGGACTGAAGTTTCTAGTTATCTGGAAGTTAGAAATACTCAGATGATTTTTTGACTAATAGATTGCTATCTGAAGTATGAATGTCATTCTAGTTGACAGAAGTTATGATAATTCTTGTCATGCCACTCTGATCTTAGAAGTAGGCATTAATATGCTGGTGCCTCAGATCAAAGCAGCCTGAAATGATAACCCAGTATAGGGAACAAGTGCTATAGAGAACTGCCTTAAACACAGTGGAAATTTTATTAATAAGTAATGAACTTTTGGGGTGCCTGGGTGGCTCAGTCAGTTAAGCGTCTGCCTTTGGCTCAGGTTGCTGGGCTCCCTGCTCAGCGGAACTCTGCGTCTCCCTCTCCCTCTGCTCTCCCCTACCCCTGCTCATGCACTCTCTCTCTCTCTCTTTCTCTCAAATAAATAAATAAAATCTAATAAAAAAAAGAAAATGAACTTTTGTTATTTTAAGTTAAACTGGCTTATTTGATACCACTGCATTACATAAAAAAATTAAAAAAGATTACTATAGCTAGTTACGTAAGAAGCTAGAAGGATACTTATTTAGGCATATAGAACAATAGAAGATAATTTATTTAGCACTTAAAACAATGTCACTCCAGGACTTTTACTTATCATCACATACATTTTACCCCAACCACTTAAAAAGATCAATTTATGATTCCTATTTTATAAGAAATCACTGAGAACCAGGAAGTTTAAATAATTTCCTCAAGTTCACAGATTACAAAATGAAATGACAAAACTCATATTCTGAAAACATAGCTCTAGTTGTCTTTCTTTGCCACTGAAGATAGATAGCTAAATTGATGGGGATTTCTCTAAAGAGAATTTTAAGTAACATATTTGAGTGGTACAGCAAAGGACTGTATTTTGTAAGAGGGAAAGTTTCTCATTTGTAACATGGTATGGGTTTGGCTAAAAATGTTATAGCGAATCATCAATATATTATAAAGTATTCAATTTTCAACATCCCATCTATTACATGTTGAAACAATATAAGATATAATAAAGTAAAATAATAATTTAGTAAGAGAAATAATTTAATACATAATGAATGACCTTAATTGACTGACATTTTGATTTGTTCTCCAACAATTCTTTCTCAATAGTCATTAAAATACTTCCAGTTGACAAAACCTAATGAACTTAGCCAAATCTACAAACCTGAAATATCAGACCAAGAACTACTCAACTGAAAGTCAGATCTGTGTGATACCCATGATGTTTCTAACTGTCTACTTTGAAATTTAGGTATCATTTTGAAATGAAAACAAAATTTGGTTTTGGCCTAGAAAATTTAAATCTTTTCTGCATTTACAGTAAATTACAATATGCTGTCACCTTAACTGAAATTGTGCTACTTGAATTCAACTGTAACATTACTCAACATCAGAGATCATAGTGCAATAAACTTTTACTAAATTAAATAGGCAAACAAAAGGGTTTTTTTCTCTTTCCCTTCTTTTAAACTTTATGTTGGGCTTAGTACACATTTTATGTTGAAACTGTTTCAACATACTGGAAAATTTCATTGCAAGTATTTAGAGANTTTTTCTCTTTCCCTTCTTTTAAACTTTATGTTGGGCTTAGTACACATTTTATGTTGAAACTCTTTCAACATACTGGAAAATTTCATTGCAAGTATTTAGAGATTTTTTGAAACACTGTGTAGAATTAGTATAAAATAAGTTTGACAGTGTATCATTTTTTTGGTCATTTTCATGAAATCAAATGTAAAATCTAAAATATACTAGGGGACCAAAAGTGGCAGCAATGACAGGAGAAGTAGAATGATAAAGAGTTACCAATAATTACCAAAGACATTGTTAATAGTGGTAAAGAAGGTACCCTGATGATAGCCTTTGAGATACCAATTTCACAGTTCAGTTTTCTGAGAGGTGGATAGTTCAGATTAGTTATACTCTAGATTAGAGTTGGGTAGACTAGAAAGAATACCCCATGACTGAATGTACTCCTGCAACCTCCGCTTCCCTGATTAATTGAACTTCTGTGAAACACACACATGCACACACATACATGCACATACACACAATACACTAAATAGATAGGCTTCTAAAATATGTTGATAGAACACTAATAAATGTTTAAATAATCTAAATATAAAGAAATAATCATCATGCAAAACACTATTGGTTTTTGAATTTACTTCCTTCCACTTGTTAAAAAGTGCAGATTAGTCTGAGAATTTAATCTTATGAAAATCTACCTCATAAAGCACAATCCAGAAATAGGAATATTAATAAATAAAAGCTTATATTATTTCTTTGTATTATAAAATTAAAAGTACAGAGCCACCCACCCAGCCACCCAAAGTACAGTTTCTTATGTAAAACACTAAGTAGCAAACATACAGACAAAATAGGAGAGAAATTAAATAAAAAATAGAGACAAAAGCAAGGACATGATTCATAAATTCAATTATCTCATTTAAAAGTAGTTTATTTAGGGGCTCCTGGGTGGCTCAGTCAGCTAACCATCTATCTTAGGCTCAGGTCATTGTCTTGGGGTCCTGGGATCGAGCCCTGCATCGAGCCCTGCATTGGGCTCCCTGCTCAGCAGGTAGCCTGCTTCCCCCTCTCAGCTAACCCTGCTTGTGTACTCTCTCTCACTTGCTCTCTCTCTCTTTTCTTCAGGTAAATAAATAAATAAAATCTTTAAAAAATTAAAAGTAGTTTATTTAGCACACATTTCCTTTCTTCTCTCAAAAAACCTTTGGAAATAATAATTTAAAAAAATCTTAGCATCACTGGGACATAGGAGATGGTGTCTTCAATGACCAGAATTTTGAGGAATTTCTGGAAGACATGAAGCAGATGGGAACAGATGGAGGACAAAGCTGATCAGTGCAGAATAGCCTTTGACTCAAAGTAGCCAAAAGGAGAAAACCTGGAGGAATAAGCGAGCTCGATTTCTAAACTGAAACCTGAAAACAATCAAAGCTCAGAACAGAAGGGACTGGAAACAAGGCAAGTTGGGTAATAAGGCAGAAACTAAAGGGATTTAGATTCTAAGCTGGCTATACCCATACAAGGTGGTTGGTACAATCTCAGTTGCCAGGGACTGTTTAAAAATGAACTGAGGGATATGGTACTAAAATCTGTCAGTGTACACAGCAGAAACAAAGAGAAGAAATTTACCACAGGAAACATTTGGGTACCATTAATAAAAATTGAAAGAAAAAAGTGATTTATTATATTTGAAAAATATCCTGAATCATATGGATTTTTTTTTCCAATTCAACCCTTGGAATTAATACTCTAGCTGGATACAACCCTAGTATCTCACAGAGTTTGGAAGATTGGGCAGCTTGGGGAACAGTCTGGGGGATCAAATAAAGGACATCTGGGATCTCCTTCCATGAACAATACAATGAACAGAGCTAACCATAGGCTATATGCTCAAGCTTCACCTGGTGTGAAAAGCAACGTAAAGGGGATTGTACCATTTAAGGAACTCCATATCCAATCTTCTGATTAGAGAAGTTCACCATCTGCTGGAAGGCTTCCAAACAGATTCAAACTCTCATGTCAAACATCTCACTTAGTCAACACACACATAAAAATTCCCATTAAGCAAAGCCCTTGACCGGTCACTAGTTTGGGACTGGATAAACAGGATGGATAGGAAGTAATCTTTTTCATAAACTCTCATTTAAATGGATGATGAAATAGGCCAAACATCTAGTTTAGTAATTTTAGTTTTCTGAAAAGTTATTAATATGATTTAAAAGGGGCCTATGTAAAAGCTTTGCATATGGTATAACCCAGTAATACTTATTAACTTGTTTTTCACTACATTATATAAGTCAACCAGACAATAATTTAGTTCTGCATAACTGAACAGATATTAAAATTGATTAAGCATATGAGAAAAAAGCACTTGCTTCAAAAGAAAAATATTGGAATAATGACCAGTAGGGTGTGATTGGCTCATTGAACATTCTCCTCATTTTGATGATATCCTTTGGAATTAGTGTGTCATTTTTGCTTTTTGGGAACCAACATATTTAACAGAGACACAAAATAATCTCAGAATATATGGTCCAGAATGTGCAATTAACCTTCTAATTGTTGATGGCCTCAATTGTGCCAGAAAAGAATGCCAGGAAAATGAGAGAATTCTGCCTTAGGGAAATGAGTGTGACATAAGCACACTAGACATTTACTACAACAGCTTTGCTCACATTGTTACCAATAATTAATAAGTTTAATCATAGTTATTAACCTCCTCATGTTAAGCATGTTCTATTTATTTTCCTCTGAAGGGCTGTGGAGAGTCAGAAGTAAGATTTCTTCCTTTTTTTTTTATCAGCTTCCACTGAAATAAAAAACATATTCCTTCCCCTCAGAATGCTGAACAATGACATGATTCTTGACAAATACTAAAGATGTCATCAGTACACATCAACCAGTCTTTCTTTTCCAAAAAAGGAACATAGCTAATAAAATAATAATCAAACACAAAAGGAGGAAAGAGAAATTTTCAAAAACTCTTCCTTAACAAATCAAGAGATAAACTTCACATTTCAGTCAATGGACACTTGGGGTATTTCCATAATTAGGCTACTGTAGTAGTAGTACATAATAATGAAACAATACCTTGGTAGTGTGATTGCTGGATTGTAGAGTAGTTATATTTTTAACTTTTTCAGAAATTTCCATAGTGTTTTCCAGAGTAGCTACACCAGTTTGCAATTGCACCAACAGAACAAAAGGTTACCCTTTCCCCTCATTCTTGCCAAAACCTGTTCTTTCTTGTGTTGTTGACTTTAGCCATTCTAACAAATGTGAGATGATATCTCATTGTGGCTTTGATTTGCACTTCCCTGATGATAAGTGATGTTGAACACTACTAGGTATTTACCCAAAGAATACAAAAATACTAATTCAAAAGGGATACATGCACCACAATGTTTATAGTCACATTATCTACAATAGCCAAATTATGGAAACAGCCCAAGTGCCCATCAATTAATGAATGGATAAGGAAGTGGTTGTGTACACACACACACACACACACACACACACACACACACACACACACACACCAGAATATTACTTAGCCATAAAAAAGGATTAAACCTTGCCATTTGCAACAACAGGGATGGAGGTAGAAAGTTTTATGCTACACAAAATAAGCCTGAAAAAGACAAATACCATATGATTTCACTCATATGTTAAATTTAAGAAACAAAACAAATGAGCAAAGAAAAAAAAATAGAGAGGGAGAGCCCAACAAGAAAGACTATTAGCTATAGAGAACAAATTGATGGTTACCAGAGGGGATGAGGGTGGGGGATGGGTGAAATAGATAATGGGGTTTAAGGAGGTCACTTGTTTTGATAAGCACTGGGTGTTGCACAGAAGTGTTAAGTATTGTACACTTGACAATAATATTACACTGTATGTTAACTGAAATTTAAATTAAAAAATATTTTTTTTCAATTTAAGAAAGAGACAAATTTCACAGTTGAGAAAAAGTAGTACATAGCATAATGAACAAACAAATGATAAACAGACTCAATAAACAAGAAGACTCAAATCTAAATGACTTGATGAAAAGAAATTTAAGCATTGCTTATGTTATATTAACTACATGGTTCCACTATGCAGCTTGTCTGTTCTTCATTGCTCAGGATTCAAAATTGAAAAAGAATCAACCTTAACATAACTTTCTGCCATTGAGGGAGAAAGGGGAAAATGGCTAATAATAAACCGTCCCTCAAAAAAATCTACCTTGAAGCAACAAACTTCACTTCTAATCACATTTTATTATCTAAAATCACCTTCCATGGCTACAACTAATTCCAAAGAGGGCAGGATAGTTTCATTTGTCTTGAAGGCACAGAGTCAGAAATAATTCATAACACTAATGACTAACACAGTCCATCCTTTTGGTCATCAAAAAGATGTCTCACTCTCTATTCTGAAGACAAAATAAATTCAACTCTCCCAGAGAAATACAATCCCAAAAGTCCATCCAGACATAGTATCAAGCTTAAAGCTCAGCATCTCTGAGCAAAACACAATTTATTTCTTGAGATATTTTTCATATCTGTTGTATTTCTCTGTTTTTTGTTCCCAGACACTGCCCCCTTTGTTTCTCTCTCTTCATCTATGAATTTATTAGGCTTTGGTAGGACAGTTGTACAACCTTGGCCTCTTTCCATAAACTATTTTTATTTAATTGGTAGACTTTAATGTTGCCATTTTAATTCATTTTTTACAATTTAATAATGAATTCCTTTGATTTGATCTCACAACCAATTCTAAGTTTTCATTGGCTTTTTAAGTTTGAAGTCCTCCTCAGTTTATTTTTTCCTCTGGAGGTTGAGCAGAATTTGTCTTTTATAAACCTGCAAGTCCATTCATTTCTAGCATTTCTCTTTCCTGTTTTCATTCTCCTTCAAATTTCCTATATATTTTTTCCTGTAGTCATCTTTTTTTTTTTTAATTTTTAATTATTTATTTATATATTTGAAACAGAGAGAAAGATCACAAGCAGGCAGAGAGGCAGGCAGAGGGAGAGGGGGAAGCAGGCTCCCCGCTGAGCAGGGAGCCTGATGCGGGGCTCGATCCCAGGACCCTGAGATCATGACCTGAGCCGAAGGCAGAGGCTTTAACCCACTGAGCCACCCAGGCGCCCCAATCATCTTTTTTTTTAATAATAGTATTTAATCTGTTGAAACCATTGGTTTTATTTTTTTTTATTTTTATTATTTTTTTTTTTAAAGATTTTATTTATTCATTTGACACAGAGAGAGAGATTACAAGTAGGCAGAGAGGCAGGCAGAGAGAGAGGAGAGAGGAGGAAGCAGGCTCCCTGCTGAGCAGAGAGCCCGATGTGGGCCTCGATCCCAGGACCCTGGGATCATGACCTGAGCCGAAGGCAGTGGCTTTAACCCACTGAGCCACCCAGGCGCCCGAAACCATTGGTTTTATACACCCAGATCCAGTTTATGTTTTCTAACATCTTCCCCTATAAATAAAAGCTCGGTAGAACATTACAATATTCCACTTATCAGAAAGGCAGTTTTATCAAATGCTCTTTCACAACATAATATTTATCATTTTCTTCTAGACTCCATTATTAAGTTCTTCTAAGCCTTTAAATCAATTGACTCAAACCATTGTTATGGTTTTTGTGTGTGTGTTTTATTTTTGCCACAATAGCATTTTTTTAATATCAGTCTTGCTACAATAACAGAACAGATAAGCCTAAACCTCATGGCGTAATACAACAAATATTTCATTCTTAGTCAGATTCCCTGTCACAGAGGTTCTGCTCATCTTAGTTGGTTAGTTAGCAGGACAGCTTCTACTTTGACACATGCATCCAAAATCTCCATAGAAAGAAAAGGCTCTCCAAGCTTCTAAGAGATAAGCATCACATATGCTCTCATTTCAGTGACCTGAAGAAGCCTCCCAATTTAACCAGTATTTTTGAAAGGCAGTAGAGAAGTACAATTTGAGCATGTGACAGATGGTATGCCAGCATTCGAGTATAAGGAAATAAAGCAAACAGAAAAAGTTCCTAACATCTTTAAAATTTTATCTTTTATTTAAATGAAGGCAAATTGAATTTACCTTTGATTTTTTAATAAGCTGATTTTTGAAGTTTTTAAAAATTTCTTATGTTTTGCTTCTTTTATTTAAAACTTCTAGTTTTTTTAAACAAATTTCTTCTAGATTGAATATGTCATACTCAGCAAATACAATGGGTTATTACCTGATTTTAAGTGTTATTAGGTATATTAGTTTTCTATGCTACATGACAAACTACTACAAGTTTAGCAGTTAAAAACAATACATGTTTATTATCTCACAATTACCATGGGTCAGGAGTGTGGGGTTCTTAGTCAGGGTCATAAGAGATATCGGCTTAGTTGCAGTGTCATCAAAGGCTTGAAGGGGAAAAAAATCTGCTTCCAAACTCCAAGATTTTCGCAGAACTGATCTTCCTGCTGCTATAGAACTGAGAACTGTTCTCTTGCTGGCTATCACCAGCTGCTGCTGTCAGCTCCTACATGTCACCACTGGTTTCATGCCACATGGCCTTTGCCACAAGCCCTTGCAGAAAATGCTATTTCAATTCTTCAAAGTCAACAAGTCGAAGAAGCCTCTCTTCTCCAGGAGGCTCCAGTTCCTCTTTTAACATTTTCAATTGATTAAGTCAGTCCCAGACATGATCATTTTGATTAACATAAAATCAAAAGTCAAAAAGTAATAGGATGAGACTAGTATTACCAAAAAAATTGTGACTTTCATTTTGATGACACAGTCTCCGGTTTTCACTAATTCTGATGAAACCAGCAGCCATGTAGTGAGCGGTCTCAGACAGAGGCACAATTGGCAAGTAGTTAGGGTAGCTTCAGGTCACAGCCAGTGAGAAACTGAGACCTTTTGTCTAAGAATCCATGAAGAACTGAATCCTTCCTACAATAACATGAGTAAACTTGGAAGTTGAATGACCTCCCAGGGAAACTCAGCAGGCACTTTGTTTGCAGTCTTGTGGGAGACCCAGAGATGGAGAATTCAACGTAATCACATTGAAATTTCTGACTCACAGAAACAGAATGAAAATAAATGTTTGTTTTACTAATCCTTTAAATTCTGGGGTAATTTGTTACACAGTGATAGAAAGTTAATACAATCTTTTGTATGACCATCTTCTCCAAATATGTATCAAACATATATTTCCCTGCATTAATTGTTTCCAATAGTACATATCTCAGTCTGTCTATAGAGCAATCTTCAAAGTTCAGTAGATGAGTAAACTAATATCTAACATGTTTCATTGAACAAGCATCAAGGTTTTCAAAAGTGAAAGCATATAAATGAATTCATTAAACTCAAATAATTATACACAATTTGGGAATTATTTTTAGTATTTTAATAAATATAATTTTATGTATATATTATCCATGAAATACCTTTTACTTCTAAATGCAATTATAGTAATAAAAATTGATTCAGAAACATGAAATGTTTAAGATACAAAAATAAAATTAATCTGCATTACATAATTAAATGTTTTCTTGAAACTAACAGTATTTACAATTAAGATAAATTGTTCTACTAAGCCTACTACTATGTCTACTAAGTAGACATAGATCTACTTTAAAATATAAGGAGTATTCAATAAGTAATAACATGGAAATATTCTTTAATCTGATGTTATTTAGTTTTTTAAAAGATTGTACTTATTCATTTGAGAGAGAGAGCATGAGGAGGGGAGTAGGAGGGGGAGGGATAGAGGGAGAAGCAGACTCTCTGCTGGGCAGGGAGCTCTATAAAGGGCTTGATCCCAGGGCCCTAGGATCATGACCTGAGCCAAAGGTAGACGCTTAACCAACTGAGCCACCCAGCCGCCCCTCTAACTTGATGTTATTACAGCCAGTGTTTTCTAATAGAGTGGAAGTATGCATTTAAATTTTACCCTAGATTTACTCATTGAAACTGGTTTACTGTATCAGGAATTCCCTCAGCTCTGGGTTGGTTTATTTCAAGCTATTAAATACTTGTGCTGATTTCATCTGACATTTAGTAGTGTGCAAGCTCTAACAGCTCAGTAACTCACATGAAAAGTGCAATTGCAAACATCCAAAGAGTGGAATTTGCCATGATTCATAAGAGCAAATATTGTATACCACTAAAAATATCAGAACATTGCCAAAACAATACAGCTGATGACTACGCTTATTTCCCATCTTCTATAAACTGTGTACTAGTTCAGGAACTAGTAACAGTACAGAAGTAAGAAAGAAAGATATAACCTGGGCGCCTGGGTGGCTCAGTGGGTTAAAGCCTCTGCTTTCGGCTCAGGTCATGATCTCAGCGTCCTGGGATCGAGGCCCGCATCGGGCTCTCTGCTCAGCAGGGGGCCTGCTTCCTCCTCTCCCTGTCTCTCTGCCTGCCTCTCTGCCTACTTGTGATCTCTCTCTCTGTGTAAAATAAATAAATAAAATCTTTAAAAAAACTAAATAACATCAGATTAAAGAATATTTCCATGTTATTACTTATTGAATACTCCTTATATTTTAAAGTAGATCTATGTCTACTTAGTAGACATAGTAGTAGGCTTAGTAGAACAATTTATCTTAATTGTAAATACTGTTAGTTTCAAGAAAACATTTAATTATGTNTTAAAAAAAAAAAAAAAAAAAAAAAAAAAAAAAAGAAAGATATAACCTGGCATAAATATTATAAGTACTTCTCGTGATATTATAGGGAAGGTTCTGTACATGATAGAATTCATAAGGAAAAACCATAGGAAACTATTCTCTACTTAATATCAATCCATGTTGAAAATACTATTTGGCATATTTACATAAATATTTCACATACTTATTTGGCAAAATGTAAAATAAAGCTATATGTAATAAGAACATATTTGTATCATTTGAGATTTTCTTAATCTCAATGTGTATGTATAATATTTTAAAATAAGTAAAGTATTTAATATAGTCATAGTATCTGATATACAACATAATAGTTATATTTTATACATTTTTATTTAAATATTTATATTTATTATCTTCTTCATATACTATTCATCACTATACATAATATACATTTATCCATGTATTATTTATAAAATCATATACTAATAGCCATGAGTTCCTTTATTTCTAATACATTACTTTTGCTTCAGATGGTGATTTTATTTATTATTATTTTAAAAGATTTTATTTGAGAGAAGAGAGGGGAGAAAGAGAGAGAGCAAGCGAGCATGAGTGGAGGGGAGGGCCAGAGGAAGAAGCTAACTCCCCTCTGAACAGGATGCCCAATATAGGGCTCCATCCCAGGACCCTGAGACCATGACTGAGCCAAAGGCAGACACTTAACCAACCGAGCCACCCAGGAACTCCCACATGGTGATTTTACAACATAATATAGGAATAAATTCTGCTATACCTTCTTTCAAAATGTTTACTATAACTTAAATTTAAAAATGTATCTGGCAAAATATGGATTTGGTAAATTTTCATTAAAAAATATATGCTGCTTCATTTTCACATTATACCATACCAATGTTACAAATGTATCTAGATGAGGTATAAGTATTGATCCTTCATTTTATGGCAATGCAATATATATTATTATAGAAGGATGAGTTGCAAGGTAAGTTACAGGTCAGAGAACTGATACCTAGGTAAAAAGATTTGTAGTGTCACTCCTAATTACTAATGAAGCTGACACTCAAATGAAGATAAGTGAATATAAAGACTATATTCTTAGTAGTGTGTTATATCACAGTTTCTGACTTTACCTTTATTATTATTACCTAATAGATAATATGAGTTATTTCCTGCTGTATTGCATAACTTCTTAAGTAAAAGATATATGATGAATCAAACTTTAGGTTTTGCTGTATTATTTTATAAATAATATTCCTTGTAATTATTATACTATATGGCACACCTGAAAACATTATGTAGCTCAGAGAAAGTATGGTCTTAACCTTTGAATGGTATTAACTATGGCATAATAGAATATAATAAAATAATTATAAAACCTATATAAAATAATATCAAAACATTTACTACTGTTGGTTCACTTTTTTGTAGTTATAAAGATTAATGTAAAAATCTATGATGAAATATTACATATGAAAATGTTATCTTACTATAAATAGAAAAAAATAAATTAGTTATAGATTCAATGCACTCTCAATCAAAATTCCAGAAAGTTATTTTGTGGACATTGATAAACTGATCCTAAGATTCATACATAAAGGTAAAAGAGGCAGAATAGTCAATGCAAAATACAAGTAGAACAAAGTTGGACAACTGACACTACTCACTTTAAAACGTACTATAAAGCTACAGTGATGAACACGGTGTGGTGTTAGCAAACGAATGCACAAATAAATCAGTGGAACAGAGTAGAGAAGAGAGAAATAGACCCCTACAATCAGTCAATTGATCTTTGCCAAAGGAGCAAAGACAATACAAAGGAGAAAAGACCGTTTTATCTACAGATGGTGCTGGAACAAGTAGGTGTCTAATGGATCACAGACCTGAATGTAAAACCCAATACTATAAAACTAGAATATAACATTGGAAGAAAATCTAGATGACTTTGGGTTTGGCAATAAATTTTTATATGGAACACTGAAGGCATAATCCATGAAAGAAAGAATTGATAAATTGGACTTCTTTAAAATTAAAAACTGCTCTGCAAAAGACAATATCAAGAGAATTTGAAAAAATCCACAGACTGGGAGAAAATATTTGCAAAAGATACATCTGCTAACAGACTCATCCAAAATTTACAATGAACTCTTAAAACTCAACAGGAAGAAAATAAACAAATCAATTAAAAAATAGCCCAAAGGCCATGAAAGACATTTTATCAAAGAAGGTACACAGATGGCAAATAAGCATATGAAAAATTGCTCCACATCATGTGTCATCAGGGAAATGTAAATTAAAACAACAATAAGATAACAGTTACACACCTATTACATGGCCAACATCCAGAACAATGACAACACCATATGTTGGTGAGGATGTGGAGCAACAGGAACTCTCATTCATATTACTTTTGGGAATGCAAAATGCTAAACCCACTTTGGAAGACAGTTCAGCAGTTTCTAACAAAATTAAGCATGCTCTTACCATTTAATCCAGCAATGTCACTTTTTGGTATTTACTCAAAAAAGTTGAAAATATATGTCTACACAAAAACCTGTACAGAGATATTGAGAGATTTATCCATTATTGTCAAAACCTAGAAGTAACAAAGATGTCCTTCAGTAAATCAAGTGATTAAAAAAACAAACAAAAACTACAGTAAAATTATACAATGGATTATTCTTCAGACCTAAAAAGGAGATCATATAAAGGCATGGAGGAAATATAAACACATACTACTCACTGAAAGAAGTCAATTTAGAAAGCTTGCATCCTATTTGATTCCAACTATATGACATCCTGGCAAGGGCAAAACTATGGAGACAGTTAAGAGATCAGTGATTATCAAAGGTTTGGGAGGGGGTGTGAGGGATGAATATGTGGAACACAGAGGATTTTTAGGGCAGCCACGTTTCTCTGTATGATACTCTAATGGTAAGCATATGTCATTATAAATTTGTCCAAACACACAGAATGTATAACACCAAGAGTGACCCCAAATGTAATCTATGAATTTCAGTGAAAATATGTCAATGTAGGTTCATTAATTGTAACTAATGTACCACTTTGGTCGGATGAGTTGTTAATGGGGGAGGCTACATCTACCTGGAGGCAGAGGGATATATGGAAGATCTCTGTACCTTCCACTCGATTTTTCTGTAACCATAAAAACTGCTCAAAGAAAGTATTCTTTAAAATAAAAATAAATAAATTAGTTGCAGTCACAATCTATTCTCAATTTGTATATGTATAAAAGGACAATTTTTTAAAAACTCAACCTGTATATAAACACTTAGAATAAATTTAAATATAACTGCCATGAAAGAGCATCAAAAAGAGCAGATGGTATACAGCCGTTATTTTTAGAAATTTAGGGTGTTTATGATTTTAGCCTTAACATGGGTATTGAATTTATATTAACATATATAGAAGACTATGAAAACTCAGCTGACAGTCAGAAATTATAAAGAGGCTTGGGATTAAGTAGAATATCAACTGTGGGACTTCAGATGTTTTGTGAACAAAATAAGCCACTGAAATGAAACTTTTTGAATAACATATTTCATACAGGTAATGTAATAAAAATTAAAATCCATAAATAAACTGATACCATTTTTTTAAAGATTTTATTTTATTTATTTGACACAGAGAGAGAGATCACAAGTAGGCAGAGAGGCAGGCAGAGAGAGAGGGGGAAGCAGGCTCCCCGCTGAGCAGAGAGCCTGATACAGGACTCCATCCCAGGACCCTGAGATCATGACCTGAGCCGAAGGCAGAGGCTTTAACCCACTGAGCCACCCAGGAGCCCAACTGATACCATTTTAATAGTTCTTTGTATTTATCATGTGGTCCTATCTGCCATGTTAATGTATGCCAAAGAATCTATCATAGTACTTGGCACAGAGTAGGCACTCAAAAATAGTTCTTTATTTCCCTTCCTTTTCTACTTGTTGTCCTCAGTCCCCTAATTTTGGTCCCTCCTGTTTACAGGTAATAAAATTTACCACATTGTGGTATACAACTTGGTGACTTTTGAAACTGTATACAGTTATGTAGACATCACCACAGCTAACTTGAAAACATTTCTGCTCCCTCATTCCCCTCTAACCGACTCCTCTCAGACCTCTAGAGTTTTCTCTGAGTGGAGCTCTCCCCTCTGGCACACTTTCCTGTGAACGTTAGTGCCTAGGCCTCCCAGAACTCCAAATTCATTACCTTCTCTCAGGGAGACTGCAGGAGTCAGCTTGGGTCTCGCCATGACCTGCAGCACAACACAGAAACTTCAGGATAATAAGTGGGGCAATTTAAGATCCACTCATTTATTTCCCATCTCTCAAGGATCACTTTTCTCTATTGTCTGATGACCAGTGTTTTAAAAACAACTCTGGTATTTATTTTGTCTGTTTTGTTTGTTTGTTTGTTTATTTTTTGGTTGTTGCAGATAGGAGGGCAAACATGGGCCCTGTTGTTCCTTCTAGGGTAGAGGTGGGAGCATTTTATTATACAAGCTAAACTGGCTTGCCTTCTCAGGAAGGCTTAAATGCCATCTGTAGTATCATATCTCATGCCTCAAGATTAAAATCCTTAAAATAATTTAAATATGCAAAATGGACAACTTACACCATGGGTTATTAGGGATAGTTTCAAAGCAAATTGGGACTACACCTATTTCCATGACAGTGTTTAAAGAAAAATAAATTCTGAAAAATGCTTCCCACTCTGCCCAATATATATGAACTGACTTTGAAAGAGAGCAGGGATTTTCTGGCACAACTAACACTGGCTGCTTCTAAAGAAAGTATTTAGAAAATATTTTTCCTAAATTGCCTTTTTTTTCCCCTTCTCATCTTCTATGCCAGCAAATATTTATCTATTCTTTATCATTTCCATTATATTTTTGTTCTTTAGTTATGCCTCTGAAATTGAATGTGAGCAAATTAATTATATCTATACTCTTTGCTTTCCTCTTTTCCATTTTTGCATTTGATCCCTGTATTCTATTTCTATTACCCTCTTTATTTGCCTATGACTAAACTTTGATGCCTACCTATTTGCAACAGATCACTACTGTATAATTCTGTTTATACGTAAACATTCATAATGCATTAAAATATACAGTAGGAGTTTTGTTTTTATAGTAGGAAGTTTTAATGGGACCAATAATGTTGCATATATCTCCAAAAGTAAACATGCTGTACCATAGTGATATGTAATTTGTATTTCACATTTCAGGAGTTACAAATCAGCTGTTTTAGTCACACTATTTTATATCAAAAATGAATACTCTACAACCTGCAAAACGCCTACTTTCATTCTATGAAAATTATACTACAAAAAATTAAAAGATTTTTATAAGGGCACCTGGGTGGTTTAGTGGGTTAAAACTTCTGCCTTCGGCTCAGGTCATGATCTCAGGGTCCTGGAATCGAGCCCCGCATCAGGCTCCCTGCTTAGCAGGGAGCCTGCTTCATCCTCTCTCTCTGTCTGCCTCTCTGCCTACTTGTGATCTCTCTCTCTCTGTGTCAAATAAATAAATAAAATCTTAAAAAAAAGATTTTTATGAGAGAAATAGAATTATAAATTATAACAAACATACATCGAAAACATAAATTAAAAAGTTCAGTTTTTACAGATCAATTCATTGAGTTACCATAGTTTTTAAATTATCACTTTCTTTTAGATGCCATTCATGATATGCATTATTTCCTTAGAGTAAATGCTAAAAGCTGCAATAAAGTACCAGTTAAGGAAATTGAATAAATGTCAAACTTGTTCTAGTAAAGCAGTAGACAGCTATAACTCAAACACATTAGCAAAGCTTTTTGCTTTNTTTTTTTTTTTTTTTTTTTTTTTTTTTTTTTTTTTGGTAACTTAATAAAAGTTGACCAGGAGAGAAAAGCAAAACAAAACAAAAACAAAAAGCTAAAAGACTATTACATTAAGAGACTAAAATATTTTGAGCCACACCTTTACATTCATGCTCTATGTTAAAACAATCCAGACTGGGATGCCTGGGTGGCTTAGTCAGTTAAGTGTCTGCCTTCAGCTCAGTCGTGATCCCAGTGGGGAGTCAGCTTGTCCCTCCCTCTCCCTCTGCCCCTCCCCTGCTTGTGCTCTCTCACATACATACTTTCTTTCTCAAATAAATAAATAAATAAAATCTTTTTTTAAAAATCCAGGTTTATCATGTTTGGTACGTGATAAGCTGGTTTTTAAAATAGTATAAAGTGAATTTTATTTTATTTTTTAAATCTTTTTTTTAAAATATTTTATTTATTTATTTGACACAAAGAGGGAGAGAGATCACAAGTAGGCAGAGAGGCAGGCAGAGAGAGAGGAGGAAGCAGGCTCCCTGCTGAGCAGAGAGCCCGATGCAGGACTCGATTCCAGGACCCTGAGATCATGACCTAAGCCAAAGGCAGAGGCTTAATCCACTCAGCCACCCAGATGCCCCTATAAAGTGAATTTTAAAAGTCAAAAAAATTGTTATTTTAGTTTTTCCTTCTCACGCTTAATACATATTGATTTTCCTTCAGATTTATAAAATGATTTCGTACTACTGCCTCTGACTTAATCTTTCTACTTCTTTAATTCTTTAAACTCTGTTCTTGTTTCCTCTCTTTGGGTGATGGAATCTGTTCTCTTGGAATTACTTTTCTATTTTTGTGTCTATCTCTATGTGTGTCTCACATGTCTGTCTATCATATTAAGCACATTGACTGAATCAGCCTATCAGCATGTGTTTCCTTGGCCTGCATGTTAATCAATCTTCATATCACATTTATATTCCATGTTGGCTTACCATCCAGATTCATCTCATATTCTTCATATGTCTATCAGTAAGTTAAAAAAAACCACCTCATTTTGATTCAATAGCCTATTTTCTAGAAATATTAGATTATTCCTCTATTAATAAACTAAATATAAATATATTAAATAAATATGTGAAATATAAATATAAATAAATATACATATAAATATATAAAATATAAATTAAATATAAATATATTAAATAAAAATAAATATAAAAATGAGGTATGTATAAGCTAATCACATAAAAGCATACACATACACACGCACACACACACGTGCTCAAAATTCTCCATTTCCTTTCCGAATACTGCCTTTCACTGCATTGTCACATGCTTTACTGCTTTGGAATTTATCGTGGGATATTTTCAACTTGTCTTATTCTTCCACATCTATCAACCTGTCTTTGGTAAATACATATTTCTTTTACCTTTGTATAATTTCTTCAATATTATTTTCCAATTCATGTAATTATTAGGAAGACAGGATGTTCAGAGAGTTCATTTACCCTCACTCAATTTCTACTATTCTTAATATCTTACATGTATGGATATCTTATTGTGGTACATTTGTCACAACTAATGAGTCAATCCTGAAAAATTATTATTAAGTGAATTTCCATCATATTTCCTTTGTTCTGCCTACTTATCCCCTTTTGTGCCAGATTTCTTCCAGGATATCACATTATATTTAGGACCAGTATATCCTTAAGATCCTCTTGGCTGTGACAGTCTACAAAACTTTTGCTATTTTTAATGACCTTGACATTGTGTGAGGATACCTACCAGGTATTTTGTAGAATGTCTTCGAATGAAATTCATCTGATGTTTTTCTCATGATTAGACTAGGGTAATGTGTTTTTGGTAAGAATGTCACTGAGATAAATTATCATTCTCAACACATAATATCAAGGGTACATACAATCAATAAGGTTTATCACTGCTAATGTTAACCTGATCATCTATCTTACGGCAGTGTTTAGCAGGATTTTCCACTGTAACACACTTTTTTCTTCTTTACTTTTTTGGAAGGAAGTTACTACACGCAGCCACACTTAAGGAGTAGTTGCACCTGTCATCTTTGCAAACAATGTATCTACATAAATTATGTGAAATTCTTCTGCAAAGGAGATCTATCTATTCTCTATTTATTATTCAATCAGTTATTTATATAATATGGTATTAGCTGGGTTGGTTCATTTTGGAGGCTCTGAGGGAAAAACTGTACCATACCTCTCTTTCAATCTGGTGGCTTCTGGCAATCCATGGGATTCCTTGGCTTGTAGATGCTTTCCTTCAATCTCTGCCTCCATTTTCCCCTTCTCTTGTCTTGTGTCTCTTGACAAATCATTAGATTTAGGAACCAGCCTCATCCCAGGTGACTCATCTCAAAATCCTTATGTTAATTACACCTTCAAAGACACTGTCCCAATGCCACATTCACAAGTTCCAGGTGATCTTTTGGAGGACCACCATTCAATCTACTACACTACTGACTGGACTCACTGAAATGGAAAATGATCATTAAATGATATCAAATGCCATTCCCTTAGCATTATTGAATGATCATATATAGCTAATTATAATAATAGTCTAATTGGTAAAAGATCCTTGCTACATTGAAATAAACCATACTTGTTTATTGTGCATTTCTGTTTAAAGCTTATTTGATAAATAATATTTTTGCATGTATATTAAGATATAAGACGGGTTTATAGTTTGTTGGGAGAAGAGGTTATCAACAATATTCTGTATTATGGCCAGGCTAGGACAATAAAATTATTTATGGGCCTTTCTATCACTCTATTTGCTCTGAAACTGCTTAAATAATATTGGAACTGTCAACAAGTTTTCAGAGGTTTATCTAAGCTATGTGATAGTTTTCAAATATATTTTTGCTTAATTTTAAAATTTATATATGTGATAAAGATATTCATGGCCAATGGAAAGGTTGGTTATTGGTGATTGATAGTATTACAGATGATATTTATTGTCTTCCATATGCAATTCTAAAGTCTCTAAATAGATTTTGAAGAAAATGTTTATTTTTGTATTTTGAGTAACAAAGGATAATTCAAACTTCAGATGTGAGAGTTAGTAATAAATTAAAAAGTAAAAACATGAGGCACTAGAAGAAACCCAGTTTTGCTTTTTTCATAAATTACCATATGATATATCTGAATTATTTTTAAACTGATCCTGGTGCAATATTTAGTGATCATCAATAGGCAGATTTCTACATTTTGCTCATGTAGCTTAATACATAGCCAATTCTTAACCCCAAAAATTAGAGCCTAGAAACTGGTCAATTAGTTTCAAACAAACTTATATAAATTATAATGTATTGTGCCATAAGAAAATAAATGTTACTGTATGTAAGAGTTCAGACTTAAAAAATAAATCACCAGTATTATGCTTCAGCATGATTAATGGGTTCGGAACACTATACATCTTTTGTGAGAATGTAACATAGGGTAGCATACAACGCTTTTTCTATATTTTTAAGAGTTAAGTGTAACAATGCTTAAAATCTTAAAATTACAATCTCAGAAGTAATCTGTGTGTGTGTGTGTGTGTGTGTGAATGACTACATAAGTACGAATAAATCACAAGCTAATTATTTGAAAAAAATGAAGCTTAAGGTATTGTTTCTAATTTAATGAAACCAGTACTTTTCAGTGAAAAAACCTTACAGAATACTTTTTCTTCTCTATTTTTAAAATAACTGTACAAAGAAGTAATTTGCTATCTGGAATGACTAGTTGAATATTAGATACAACCAAATGCAGAAACTTCAAAAGGCTATATCAGAATTCCAGATGAAAAGTATGTATGATTTCCCTCCCTCTGAGGTTATTACAACAAAATACTGTTGAAATCTCTTGTTATGTTTCTATATTATTTGAAATATTCCTAGTTTACAAAAAAAAAAAACTGAGTGAGATTGTCCATGTTTTAATCAATAATTAGTAACTTAAAAAGACCAAATAAAACAATTAGATACAAAACACACTTGATCTTTTTTTAGCATGATAACAAATATGGATGGTATGAACATTAGCTTAAAAGCAAGATATATTTAATGTTATCATACACATGTTGCAAATATTGGAATGGAATCTTCTATAAAATATATGTGTTTTTTTTCTTTAATATGATTTTATCTATCTAATGGTGGATTAAAATAACATCTATAAAGAGATAACTATTTCAGGTTACCAAATCGTTTAGTTCTAGGACCGTGACATACAAATTATAACTGATTTGTGACTTTTTGGTTTTAATTGGTCTCAAGAATGCATAAATTTTATTATTCTGTCCAAAGAAAATGTTTTATTTAAAAATAATTATGTATTACAATAGATTTGGATTTACAAAAAATTAAGATAGTACAGAGAATTCACCCTTATCCCATCTGTAGTTTCCTCGATTGTTGACATCTTATGACAGTGTGGGATATTTATAGGCTATATCAATGCACTAATATTTACACATTATAATTAATTATATTATTCATAGTTTTTGAATGTCTTTTTCTGCTCCAGAATCTCATCCAGTATATCACATTATATTTATTTAGTTGTTATGTCCATTTAGGTTCCTCTTGCTGTGCTGGGTTCTCAGACTTTTCTTATCTTTGATGATTTTTAAGGAATACTTGTTAAGTATTTTCTAAAATGTCCATAAAATAGTCTTTATTGGATGTTTTCTTCTTAATTAGACTGAGGTTATGAGGTTGCATTGGTCAGGGTTCTCCAGAGAAACAAAATCAATAGGAGATATATATATATATATATATATATATATATATATATATATATATATATATATAATTTATAAGTAAAATAAATATATACATTTTAATAAAATAATAAATATTTATTTTCTATTTTTATATATGATATTTAGATTTATACTTCAATATACATGGATTTATTATAAGGATATAAAGGGATTTTTATTATAAGGAACTGGCTAATGTGATTATAGAAACTGAAAAGCTCACAGTCTATAGAGCAGATGTCTTGATTCGAGTTTGAAGGCTGGAAGATATTTTAGAACCAGGATGAGCTAATGTTCCAAGTGAAAGCCAGCAGGAGATTTCTTTTTTATCTGGAGAAGGGTCGGGCTTTTTTTTTAATTCAGGCCTTCAATTGACTGGATGAGGCCTACACATACTATGGAGGACAGTCTGCTTTACTCAGTCTACTAATTTAAATGTTAATCTCTTGTACAAACACTTCCACAAAATAATGTTTGATCAAATATCTGAGCTCCACATGGCCCAGTCAACTTGACACATAAAATTAACAATCATAAGGTTTTCAGTAAAGACCATAGAGGTGAAGTCACACTATTGTTACATCAAATCAAGGGTAATTACTATCATCATGAAGTTACTCTTAATGTTCACATTGATCACCTGGTTGAGATAGAGTTTGTTAGGTTTTTCCTAAAAAATCTTTCTCCATCTTTCCATATGGTATTCAGGTGAGAGAAGACACTAGGGGAGACCTCACTAAAAATTGGAGTTATCCTCTACTTTGTTAAGGATAAACTACATACATAAGAAAATTGAGATTCTGAATAGGAGATCTATCTGCTCACTATCATTTATTTGCTTATTTATTTATTATATCATTTTTAGGCCAGCATAGATTCACATATTTTCTTATATACTGGGTTATAATGCAATATTACTTTGTTGTGGGCGCCTGGGTGGCTCAGTGGGTTAAAGCCTCTGCTTTCGGCTCAGGTCATGATCTCAGGGTCCTGGGATCGAGGCCCGCATCGGGCTCCCTGCTCAGAGGGGAGCCTGCTTCCCCCCCTCTCTCTGCCTGCCTCTGCCTCCTTGTGATCCTCTTTCCCTCTGTGAAATAAATAAATAAAATCTTTTTAAAAAAATGTTACGTTCTTGTTCAAAATTTTCCATTTTTGTCACTTGGAACTCTTTCAGTTGGCTTCTATGCTCCTTGAAGCATTATTTCATCTTCTTTTTTTTGAACTTTCTTATTTTTGAGCTGTTCAGGGTGCTGTAGGCTTAGCTCATACATTGCCTGTTCCAGTCTCAGAATCAGCCATTTCTCCAAAAAGCCCAGTTCATCATATTGGAAGAATGGTATCAGAAACCAAGATCTACAGGCAAGATGTTTTTGTTACTACTGGGGTGTTTGTCCTCCAACCTCTTGGCTGACAAAGGTAAGATACATATATGTGTTTATACCAACCTGTGTATATAGTCATGCAAGAAAATCCTTCTATATGCACTACATACATCTATATCTATATTAAGCTTAACATGAATTCTTACTAATGTCTCTTACTCATACATTAAAACACAAATCATTTTAGACTTTTCTTCCTCACTTATTTGTAATTTCTATATCAATAATGAGAAATGTCTTCTAACTCCCACCATATTAACTTAATTGTTTAATTCCAATATACATTTATAGTGACTCCAATATTTTTAACACATACACCCATTAAAAAGAACTTTATGAGCTAGAGCACTGTGCCTAAATATTTTGCCTTTAGTCCTCCACATTACACTCATTTCCAATAAAATAAAGTTAGAATATATTTTTTATGTTCTGCATTCCAATCTGGGGTCTCCCAATCTCCTGATCAAATAAAAATGTATACTTTAATGTTTACCCATTGTGCTATAAAGTCCTATGGGTTTTAATAAATTAATAGTGTCATATGCACACCATTATACTATCTTTCAGAATAGTTTCACTGCTCTAAAATAACTGCTGGGTTTCATCATTTCAACCCTTCACCACTTTTTACCTATTCCAATCACTAATCTATTAGTCCTTTCTATGTTTTTTTCCTTTCCCAGAATGACATGTAAGTGAAATTCTACAGTATGTAGCCTTTCAAACTGGTGTCTTTCCCTTAGCAACATGCAATTAAAATTAATCCAAGTCAGTCAAGGTGGAGTCAAGGTAGTCCTCCAAGAGAACCCGAAGCCTACCTCCTCCCATGAATGCTACTAGGTAACACTCACATCAGCATAAATAACCCAGAAAACAACCTAAAGATGGACAGAAATAACGGCACAATGAAAGGTAGAGAGAAGACCATATCAAAGAGGATAGGAAGGGCAGATATGTTGGAGAGCTAAATGGATCTTGACAATCCATGGGCAGGAGGAAGTCAGGAAAACAGAGAAGAAAGAGAAACAGATTATCATGCTGGGTAGTCCATGCAGGGAAGACCAATCCCCAAAACATTTGGCTTCGAAAACTAGAGGGGCCAAATTCCATGAACTTTTACAACCATCAAGACATAAAGTCTAGAATTTTGAAAACTAGAGAGCTTGTCTCTGGGAGAACCCAGATGGCAATAGGAAGAGAAGTACTTGACCTTAAAGGGACAGCCTGTGGAGATACAGCATAGAAACGACAGTTTGAAAAATGTCTGGGGCACATGTTGGGGGAGAATTATTTATGCACCTCAAAGCAAGTCTCAGAGGGGCAGGGTTCACCTAGGACTTAAGCAGGGGGGGGGGGAATCTGGTAGTTGCCATCTTCCTCAACTACCACCCAGCATAAACCTGTGGTTACCTGTGGGAATCAGCACAGTGCCAACATTCACTACCTAACTTGCTATACCAAGTCCCAACCCCTGCACTTCGATTGATCTGCCCTTCCCAGTCAGTTCAGGTGTTGGGCAACCCCTCCCCAATAAGACTAGGACAAAACTATGTCTCCGGATCCATGTGTTTTGGGGGCTCAGTCCATGTGATGGTAGCAGCAGTGGTGGCTGCAGACCCTGCAGAAGCCAGAGGCATTCATTATTAAAACTGTACATCTGCCCATGTAGCCCTGGTCCCAGCAACAGCAGCAGCAGTTCTCATTTTGCAAGCACATTGGCACACACCTTGTTAAAACGGCATGCTACATCTCAGCTGGGGAACAAACACTGCCCACGATAAACAAAGAGAACCTCTGAAGATGACTGGTCTAAAAGAAAAAGCAGGCACGACACAATATCAGGACACATACAATATGCATAGGAGACACCCTGAAGTTCTACATTCTGGTAAACAGGGGACACTGCACTTCAGGGAACTATAGAAACTCTTCTTCATAAGGCCATTCTTTTTTCTTTTCTTTTTCAATATCTGATTTATTTAAGACAGAGAGTAAGAGAGAGAGACAGTACCAGCTGGGGGGTGGAGGGAGAAGCAGAGGGAGAGGGAAAAGCAGCTCTCTGCTGAGCAGGGAGCCTGATGTGAGGCTGGATCACAGGACCCCAGGATCATGACCTGAGCTGAAGGCAGACACTAAAACAACTGAGCCACCCAGGTCCCCCAGGGCCATTATTTTTCGAGAGCTGACTTTCCTAGTATAAAGAAAAAGACACACAGAATTAGCAAAATGAGGAGACAGAATATGTCCCAAATGAAGGAACAGGACAAAACTGCAGCAAATGACCTAACGGAAACAGATATAAGTAATATTCCTAAGAGAGAATTTAAAGTCGTGATTATAAAGATACTGTAATTGAGAAAAGAGTGGAGGATAACATAGACACCCTTAAAAAACAGATAGAAAACATAAAAAAATAACCAATGAGAGATAAAAACACATTAATGAAATTAAAAATACAGTAGATGAAATAAGTAGCAGGCTAGAGAAAGCAGAGCAATGAACTAGTGACCTGAAAGACAGAGTAATGGAAAGTATCAAGCTGGAAAAGTGAGAGGAGAAAAAATTATGAAAAAAGAGAACAGACTTAAGGAACTCGGCAACTCCATCAATCATAATAACATTTGCCTTATAAGGATTCTAGAAGAAAAGAGAGAAAGGGGGGCAGAAAATTTATTTGCAAACATAGTAACTGAAAACTTCCTGAATCTGGAGAAGAAAACAGATATCCAGATCCAGGAGGCAAAGAAATCCACCAACAAAATCAACCCAAGATAGACAGCAAGATACGCAGTAATCAAAATAGCAAAAAGTAGTGATAAAGAGAGAATTTTAAAAGCAGCAAGAGAAAAGAAGACACTTAAGTACAAAGAAAACCCCATAAAATTATCTGTGATTTTTCAGCAGAACTTTTGCAAGTCAGAAGGGAGTGATATGATATGTAGAAAACGCTGACAAGAAAAAATCTGTAGCCAAAAACACTCTATCCATTTAGGATGGAAGGAAAAATAAAATTTCCGAAACAAACAAAAGATAAAGGAGTCTATGACCTCTAAACCAGCCCTACAAGAAATGTTGATGGGGACTCTAAGTGGAAAGGAAAGATCATATATCAGAGTAAAAAAATGTTTATAGCAGCAATGTCCACAATAACCAACTATAGATCGAGCCCAGATGTCCGTCAACATAAAGAAGATAAAGAAGATGGTAGATATATATGTGTACACACACACATACACACACACACACACATACAACGGAATACTATTTAGCTGTTTTCATCTTTACAGTCATACTCTATCCCTTCATTGTATTTACCCTTATTATTTTTATAAGTTTTTCTTTCTTTAAAATTTTGGGAGGCAGTTTCTTCTAATAGACCAAAATACACCCAAAATCTAGTGTGTGGCTCTGTTCTAGTCACCAGCCTAGTTATATATATATATATATATATTTTTTTCCCCTTTCTTTTTCCTTTCTTTTCCCCCTGGATTCAGCTCTCTTCTGATTGGGCTAGTGTATATTTTTCTGTGGTCGTTGTTATCCTTTTAGAATTCTGTTCTCTCATTTAACTATTCTTCTCCAGACTAAATGACAAAATGGAAAAATTCACCTCAAAAAAAAAAAAAGAAGAAGAACAAGGGACAGTATGGATGGCTAGGGACCTAATCAATACGCACATTAATAAGATGTTGGAACTAGAGTTCAGAATGACGATTATAAAGATACTAACTAGGCTTGAAAAAAGCATAGAATATACTAGAGAATCTGTTTCCAGAAAATAAAAGAACTAAAATCCAACCAAGTCAGAATCAAAAAAGCTATTAATGAGGTGCAAACAAAAATGGAGGCTCTAACTATTAGGATAAATGAGGCAGAAGAGAGAATTAGTGATATAGAAGACCAAATGATGGAGAATAAAGAAGCTGAGAAAAAGAGAGATAAACAACTACTGGATCACGAGGGGAGAATTCAAGAGATAAGTGATACCATAAGATGAAACAATATTAGATCCTAGAAGAAGAAGGAAGGGGGGGCAGAAGGTATATAGGAGCAAATTATAGACAAGAACTTCCTTAATTTGGGGAATGAAACAAGCATCAAAATCCAGGAGGCACAGAGAACCCCCCTCAAAATCAATAAAAATAGGTCCACACACCATCATTGAAAAGTAAAACTTACAAGGCTTAGAGACAAAGAGAAAATGCTGAAAGAAGCTCAGGACAACAGGTCTGTAACCTACAATGGGAGAAGTATTAGCTTGGCAGCAGACCCATCCACAGACACCTGGCAGGCCAGAAAGGACTGTCATGATATATTCAGAGCACTAAACAAGAAAAATATGTAGCCAAGGATACTATATCAAGCTAGGCTGTCATTGAAAATAGAAGAAGATATAAAAAGCTTCCAGGACAAACAAAAACTAAAAGAATTTACAAACACCAAACCATCCCTACTGTAAATATTGAAAGGGGTCCTCTAAGCAAAGAGAGAGCCTAAAAGTAACATAAACCGAAAGGAACAGAGACAATACACAGTAACGGTCACCTTACAGACAATATAATGGCATTAAAATTCATATCCTTCGATAATTACCTTATTATAGGGTAGTGGGCTAAATAGTGGGCTATTGCCCAATCAAAAGACATAGAGTATTAGATTGGATAAAAAAACAAGACCCATCAATATGCTATCTCCAAGAGACACATTTTAGACCCAAAGACACCTCCAGATTTAATGCGAGGGGTAGATAACAACTTACCATGTTAGTGGATATCAAAAGAAAGCTGGGGTGGCAATCCTTTTATCGGACAAATTAGATTTTAAACCAAAGACTATAATAAGAGAAGAGGAAGGACACTACATCATACTTTAACCCACTGAGCCACCCAGGCGCCCACACTGTATCATACTTAAAGGGTCTATCCAACAAGAAGATCTGAAAATTTTAAATATCTATGCCCCTAACATGGGAGCAGCCAAATATATAAGCCAATTAATAACAAAATCAAAGAAACACATCAACAATAATACAATAATAGTAGGGGACTTTAACATCCCCCTCACTGAAATGGATGGATTATCTAAGCAAAAAATCAACAAGGAAATAAAGGCTTTAAATGACACACTGGACCAGATGGACATCACAGATATATTCAGAACATTCCATCCCAAAGCAACTAAATACACATTCTTCTCTAATGCACATGGAACATTCTCCAGAATAGATCACATCCTGAGTCACAAATCAGGTCTCAACTGGTACCAAAAGATTGGGCTCATTCCTGCATATTTTTGGATCACAATGCTTTAAAACTAGAACTTAATCATACGAGGAAAGTTGGAAAGAACTCTAATACATGGAGGCTAAAGATCATCCTCCTAAAGAATGAATGGGTCAACAAGGAAATCGAAGAAGAATTTTAAAAATTCGTAGAAACAAATGAATATGAAAAGGCAATTGTTTAAAACCTTTGGGATGTAGCAAAGGAGGACCTAAGAAGAAAGTATATAGCAATGCAAGCCTTTCTCAAGAAACAAAAAAGGTCTCAAATACACAAACTAACCCTGCACCTAAAGGAGCTGGAGAAAGAATAGGAAATAAAGCCTAAACCCAGCAGAAGATAAATAATAATGATCAGAACAGAACTCAATGAAATAGAAACCAAAAGAACAGAAGAACAGATCAATGAAACTAGGAGCTGATTCTTTGAAAGAATAAGATTGATAAACCCCTGGCCAGACGAATCAAAAAGAAAAAAAAGAAAGTATCCAAATTAATAAAATCATGAGTGAAAGAGGAGACACCACAAACAACACCAAAGAAATACAATTATAAGAACATAGTATTATCAACTATATGCTAGAAAATTAGAGAATCTGGAAGAAATGGATGCATTCCTAGAGATGTATATACTACCAAAACTGAACCAGGAAGAAATAGAAAACCTGAACAGACCATAACCAGTAAGGAAATTGAAACAGTAATAAAAAATCACCCCCAAAAAAGAGCACAGAGCCAGATAGCTTCCCAAGGGAATTCTAACAAACATTTAAAGAAGAATTTATATCTATTCTCTTGAAACTCTTCCAAAAAATAGAAATGAAAGGAAAAGTTCCAAACTCGTTTTATGAGGCCAGCATTACCTTGATCCCAAAACCAGACAAATGCCCCATGAAAAAGGAGAATTACTGACCAATATCCCTGATGAATATGGATGCAAAAATTCTCACCAAAACACTAGACAACAGGATCCAACAGTACATCAAAAGGATTATTCAACATGACCAAGTGGGATTTATTCCTGAGCTGCAAAGTTGTTTCAACATCTGCAACTCAGTGTAATAGAATAAATTAATAAAAGAACAAGAACCGTATGATACTCTCAATAGATGCAGAAAAAGCATTTGACAAAGTACAGCACCCTTTCTTGATCAAAACTCGCCACAGTGTAGTCATAGAGGGTACATACCTCAATATCATCAAAGCCATCTATGAAAAACCCACAGTGAATATCATTCTCAATGAGGAAAAACTGAGAGCTTTTCCCCTAAGTTCAGGAACATGGCAGGGAGCATGGCAGGAATTATTACCTCTGCTATTCAACATAGTACTAGAAGTCCTAGCCTCAGCAATCAGACAACAAAAAGAAATAAAAGGCATCCAAATCAACAAAAAAGAAGTCAAACTCTCATTCTTTGCAGATTATATGATACTTCATGTGGATAACCCAGAAGACTCCACCCCAAAACTGCTGGAACTCATACAGGAATTCAGTAAAGTGGCAGGATATAAAATCAATGCACAGAAATCAGTTACATTTCTATATAGCAACAACAAGACAGAAGAAAGAGAAATTAAGGAGTCAATCCCATTTACAATTGCACCCAAAACCACAAGATACCTAGAAATAAATCTAACTGAAGAGGCAAAGGATCTGTACTCAGAAAGCTACAGAATACTCATGAAAGAAATTGAGGAAGATGCAAAGAAATGGAAAAACGTTCCATGTTTATGGTTTGGAAGGACAAATATTGTGAAAATGTCTACACTACCTTGAGCAATCTACACATTTAATGCAATTGCTGAGAAAATACCATCAACTTTTTCAAAGAAATAGAACAAATAATCCTAAAACTTGTATGGATCCAGAAAAGATACCAAATAGCTAGATGAATGTTGAAAAAGAAAACTAAAGCTGGTGGCATCACAACTCCGGACTTCAAGCTCAATCACAAAGCTGTAATCATCAAGACAGTATGGTACTGGCACAAAAACAGACATATAGATCAATGAAACAGAACAGAGAGCCCAGAAATGGACCCTCAACTCTATGGTCAACTAATCTTTGACAAGTGAGAAAGAATGTCCAATGGAAAAAAGACAGCCTCTTCAACAAATGGTGTTGGGAAAATTGGACAGCCACATGCGGAAGAATGAAACCGAACCATTTCCTTACACCATACACAAAAATAGCCTCAAAACGGATGCAAGACCTAAATGTAAGACAGGAATCCATCAAAATCCTTGAGGAGAACACAGGCAACAACCTCTTCTACCTCAGCTGCAGCAACTTCTTCCTAGAAACATCGCCAAAAGCAAGAGAAGCGAGGCCAAAATGAACTATTGGGCCTTCATCAAGATCAAAAGCTTTTGCACAGCAAAGGAAACAGTAAACAAAACCAAAAGAAACTGACAAAATGGAAGACGATATTTGCAAATGACATATCAGATAAAGGGCTAGTATCTAAAATCTATAAATAACTCACCAAACTCAACACCAAAAGAACAAATTGAGAATAGTTGAACATAAAACAAAAAACAAAGTTGAAAATAGAGTTGTCCTATGACCTAGCAATTACACTATTGGGCATTTACCCCAAAGATAAAATGTACTGATCCAAAGGGGCACCTGCACCCCAATGTTTATAGCAGTAATGTCCACAATAGCCAAACTATTGAAAGAGCCTATATGTCCATCGACAGATGAATGCATAAAGAAGATTTGGTATATATATATATACTGGAATATTATTCAGCCATCAAAAAATGAAATCTTTCCTTTTTGCAATGACGTGGATGGAACAAGAGGGTATTATGCTAAGCGAAATAAGTCAACCAGAGAAAGATTACCATATAATCTCACTAATATGAAGAATTTAAGAAACAAGACAGAGGATCAGAGAGGAAGAGAGGAAAAAATGAAACGAGACAAAACCAGAAAGGGAGACAAACCATAAGAGACTCTTAAGCTCATGAAACGAACTGAGGGTTGCTGGAGTGAAGGGTGATGGGAGGGATGGGGCAGTTGTGTGATGGATATTGGGGAGGGTATGTGCTATGGTGAATCCTGTGAATTATATAAGACTGATCAATCAGAGACCTGTACCCATGAAACAGATAATACAATATATGTTAATAAAAAATAATAATTAAAAAATGTATAGTATGACACCATAAACAACCAAAAACATGGAAGGTAAAGGAAGAAGAATAGGCTCAAACTTAAGCAACCGTCAATTTAATATAGATCGCTATATGAGGAAGATGTCATATACAAACCTAATGGTAACCAGAAATCAAAAACCAGTAATTATTTTTATTTAAACTCTACTTAGTTAACATACAGTGTAATATTAATTTCAGGCATATAATATACTGATTCAACACTTCCATACACTTCTGGTGTTTATCACAAAAACTTAAAGGAAAAAAAAAACAGTAATAGATATGCAAAGAATAAAGAGAAGTAAATCACTAAAGAAAGCCAGCAAAGTGTGAAAGAAAGCAAGAGAAAAAAGGATCAAAAAACTATGAAAACAAACAAGTAATAATATAATAATAAGTACATACTTATCAATAATGACTTTGAATATAAATAGACTTCATGCTCCAATCAAAAGATATAAGGTGGTGGAATGGATAAAAATGCAAGACCCATCTATATACTGGCTACATGAGATTCATTTCAGACCTAAAAGCCTGTGCAGTATGAAAGTGAGGGGATGGAGAAATATTTATCATGTAAATAAATGTCAAAAGAAAGCTGGAGTAGCAATACTTATATCAGACAAATAGACTTTAAAACAAAGACTGTAACAAGAGACAAAGAAAGACACTATATAGTAAAGGGAATAATCTAACATGAAGATATAATAATTGTAAATATAACAATTGTAAATTTGCTCCCAACATCCAAATACATAAAACAGTTAACAATAAATATATAGGGAGTAATCAATAATAATACGATAATAGTAGGGAACTTTAACAGCCCACCTTGATCAATGGACAGATCATGCAAACGAAAACTCAACAAGAAATTCTTTCCAAGTGTACACAGCACATTCTCCAGAATAGATAATACAAGTAGGCCAGAAAAGAAGTCTCAAGAAATTCAAAATGATTGAAGTCATTCCATACATCTCTTCTGATCATTTTTCTATGAAACTAGAAGTCAAGCACAAGAAAAAAATCTGGAAAGACCACAAATATATAGAGGTTAAACAACATGCTACTAAACAATGAACGTCAACCAGGAAATCAAAGAAGAAATAAAAAAATTTACATGGAGACAAATAAAAATGAAAACACAACAGTCCAAATCTTTGGGATGTAGCAAAACCTGTTCTAAGAGGGAACCATATAGCAATACAGGCTTGCCTCAAGAAGCAAGAAAAATATGAAATAAACAACCTAATTTTATACCTAAAGAAGCTAGGAAAAGAACTATGAGGACAGTATTACCCTGATAACAAAACCAGATAAAGACACCATCAAGGACAAAAATAAAAAAAAACTACAAGCCAACATATCTGATGAACATAGACACAAAAATCCTTTAAAAAATATTGACAGGGGCACCTGGGTGGCTCAGTGGGTTAAAGCCTCTGCCTTCGGCTCAGGTCATGATCTCAGGGTCCTAGGATCAAGCCCCACATCAGGCTCTCTGCTCAGTGCAGAGCCTGCCTCCTCCTCTCTCTCTCTCTCTGTCTGCCTCTCTGCCTACTTGTAATCTCTCTCTGTCAAATAAATAAATAAAATCTTTAAAAAAAATATTGACAAACTGAATCTAAAAATACATTCAAAAAATCATTCACCACAATCAACTGGGATTTATTTCTTGGATGTAAGGATGGTTCAGTATTTGCATAGCCATCAAAGTGATACACCATATCAGTAAGAAAAAGGATAAAAACCATATGATAATTTCAATAGATGCAAAAAAAAAAAGCATTTAACAAAGTACATCCATTCATGATAAAGACCCCCAACAAATTAGGTTTAGAGAGAACATAGCTCAACTAAATAAAAGCCACAAATGAAAAACCAACAGCTAACATCACCCTTAATGGGGAAAAACTGATAGTTTTCCTCGTAAGGTCAGAAGCAAGACAAGGATGTCCACTCTTGCCACTTTTATTCAACAGAGTATTAAGACATAACCATAGCCATCGGAAAACAAAAAGAAATAAAAGGTACCCAAATCAGCAAGGAAGAAGTCAAACTTTCATTGTTTCCAGATGACATGATACTATATACAGAAAACCTGGAAGACCCCACCAAAATGAATTCAGTAAAGTTACAGGATAAAAAATAAATGTACAAAAATCTGTTGCATTTCTATACACTAATAATGAAGCAGCAGAAATAAATTAAGAAAACAATCTCATTTACAATTGCACCAAAATTAAAAAAATACTTAGGAATAAACTTAACCAAAGAGGTGAAAGACCTATACTCTGAAAACTATGAAACATTGAGGTGCCTGGGTGACTCAGTCAGTTAAGCAACTGCCTTCAACTCAGGTCATGATTCCAGGGTGGGGCTCCCTGCTCAGTGGGCACCATGCTTCTCCTTCTCCCTCTGCCCTTCCCCACACCCCCCATGCACACTCACATGCTCTCTCTCATGCTCTTTCTTTTTTTTTTTTTTAAGATTTTATTTATTTGACAGAGAGAGAGAGAGAGATTGCAAATAGGCAGAGATGCAGGCAGAGAGAGAGTAGGGAGAAGCAGGCACCCTGCTGAGCAGAGAGCCCAATGCGGGGCTCAATCCCAGGACCTTGAGATCATGACCTGAGCCAAAGGCAGAGGCTTAACCCACTGAGCCACCCAGGCGCCCATCATGCTCTTTTTCTCTCAAATCAATCAATCAATAAAATCTTTAATGAAAACTGTAAAACACTGATAAAAGAATCTGAAGACAACACAAAGAAATGGAAAGACATTCTGCTTATGGATCAGAAGAACAAATATTAGTAAAATGTCTATACTACTCAAAGCAATCTACAGATTTAATGCAATCTTTAACAAAACACAGCAGCATTTTTCATAGAACTAGAACAAAGAATCCTAAAATTTGTGTGGAATCACAGAAGACCCCAAACAGTCAAAGCAAACTTGAAAAACGAAAGCAAAGCTGGAGGCATCACTATCCAGACTTCATATTTTACTATAAAGCTGTAGTAATCAAAACAGTATGATACTGGCACAAAAATAGACACATAGATCAATGGAAAAGAAAAGAATAAAGAATAAACCCACAATTAATGGTCAATTAATCTTCGATAATGGAGGCAAGTACATGCAATGGGGAAAAGACAGCACCTTAAACAGATGGTGTTGGGAAAACTGGTTAGTTACAGGCAAAAGAATGAAACTGGACAATTTTCTTACACCATTCAGAAAAATAAATTCAAAGTGTTTTAAGGACCCAAATGTAATACCTGAAACCATAAAAGTCCTAGAAGAGAACCAGGCAAAATGTCTCTAATATCAATGGTAGTAGCATCTCTTTAGATATATCTCCTGAGGCAAGGGAAACAAAAGCAAAAACAAATTATTGGGACTTTATCAAAATAAAAACCTTGGTCAGGTAAACATGAACTCTAGACAAGTGATCTCTGAATATCCTAGATTCCACAGAGTCTGAATTTAGGCTTTAAAAGATACTTTTACCTTCATATCACATTTTGATCTTTTTTTTTAATTTAAAGGTAAAGAGAACAGGCATAATGAAATTATACAGACTGTAGAATTCCTAGTTATTCTTTTTATTTTTTGTTTAATGTTTTCATTCTTGGGTCACCTGGGTGGCCCAGTTGGTTAAGTGTCCAAAGTCCAATCTTTATTTTCAGCTCAGGTCATGATCTCAGGGTTGTGGAATCCAGTCCCTTCTGGGGATCCACGCTTAGCATGGAGTCTGCTTGTAACTCTCCCTCTGATCCTCCACTATGCACGCTGTCTCTCACTCTCTCAGATGAATAAAGAAACAAATAAATAATCTTTAAAGTTTTAAGTCTCCCCATGGTAAATAAAGGGAATTTGTAAAGTAAAACATTCCTGTACATGACATACACCATTCATTCACTAAATTAGTCAATAGGCATTTATTGAAACACTCCTTCATTTCAGGTGCTTAAAATACAGTGCTACATTAGACCTGGTCTCTGCTCTCCTAGAATCATAGACATTAAAAAAACCTTATGAATAAAGAGAAAAATAGTAATGAACTATAACCATTTTTATATGAATAATGTCTGGTAAAGATTAGAATCTAGTAAACGTATGTTAATCTTTTTGTCTCTTTCAGTAGCTCTCAATTTTGTTTAAAAAATAATAAGGTATATCTGCATCTTATATAAAAAACTGTTGTTCTGTTGTTTCCCTCTTCTTTATATATTTTTTATTATTTTTACAGGAAATATATTTTAATTATATTTTTATAATTAGGTAGTGGCTCCAGGAATCATAACTCAAACAGAAAGAAATAGTCTTGTGCTTAGAAGAACATGTTAAATTAAAGGTATTTCTAAGATAAAATTATATTTATGTCATATAATGCTAGTAGAAAAGGCTACTATGTAGTATTAGGTATTAATGGCTCATTCAGAAAGGAGAGTTTTAATGATAAATAATAAATATTCAAAATTTTTAATGAGAGTTATAGATTTATATCTACATATTATATCTATATCTGTGAAATATAAAATCTATATTATATAGATATAGATTTATACCTAGATCTATAGAAAATATGGAATCTTAATAGTCCAGGGAGGATTTATTACAAATGAAAATTTTGTGCTCTTTAACAACTCTTTAAGTTCTTTGTTATTGCCACAAAATGAAATGTAACATTTTAAATGTAACTTGCACCAGTATGCAGATTCATATAGTGCTATACATGAAGAATGATTATAAAATCACATTAATAGTGATACCCCTAATATAATTATCCAAGAGAGCTTTCAAGTTATCTTGGGAAGAACAGAAATGTTATATAAGTCTACCATGGACTGATGAATATACAGAAAATCATGTAAGTGAAATGCATGTCTATTGAATCAATGCAACTTTCACATTAATTATCTTATGATAGTTTAGATAAATTCTACATGCAAACAATTAAGTTTTTTTGCTTTTATGTAAGAATTCAGCAAAGTTTTTAAAAATCACTTAACTAAATGGGAAAAAACTGAAAAGGAATTCTATATACATCAGCAACAATGCGGAAATAAGAATGGCTATGGCCATGGACAACATTTAAAGAGCACTTACTATGTTGTACACAGTGACTTGCCTTCATACTTGGCTTCCCTTCACTATTCTCATAACCATTTTATGGCATACCAGTTATTATCATCTCCTTTATTTTTTTAATAAGGTTGAAGAGGTTAAATTGTTTGCTTCAGATCAAATAAGCTGAGATATTCAGGACTATTCCAAAGCTAGTCATCTTAATCGCTAGGTTATACAAGCTCTAGAAAGCAGAAAAAAAAAATACACTACGAGATGAAGAGTGTATTAGCTTTGCCATCTCTCGTCTATTTTAATTTTAAAAATGTTAAACTTGTTAAAAAATGTAAAACTATAAAAAAATGACACAACAGTCATTCATCACTGGAATGTTAAGTTCAAATTATTTGACACTAAAGAAGTTTAAATATACCCAACATAATATCTTCAAAATATTTTATTTCCAAAAGACCTTGCAGAGATTCAGTCCTCCAAATATAGTAATGGAAAAATTAATCATAGATGGATATCCAGCTATTTTAGATAATTAGAGTCTATTTTATCAAAGCATGTGTTAAATATGCATGTTAGTCTAATTTTCTTAGGTGTTTGGGGGACCATTCTACTTTGCCAGGGGTGCCTGGGTGGCTCAGTCATTAAGCATCTACTTGCCAAAACAAATTAAATTATAAATTACAAATTAAATTAATTAATTTAATTAAAATTAATAAGAAGGTGAGAAATGTTATAATTTCTATCATAATTCTATCATAATTTCATATTTATTTGAGATCCAGAAAAACATGAATCAAAAGTAGAAATAAAATACACCCTGGAGAATCTCAAAGGCATTTATTGATTCTCCCGAGGCTCAAAGATATTCAAGAAAAGCTCAGGTATGGAATCAACTAATTCACGGATCTGAGAGACTTTTTCAATCCTAAAAACATACATAGTTTTCTTTCATCTGCTATTCATGTAATGCACATCTCTTGATTTTTAACCTGTTATACAAAGATTTATAAGATAATTATACTTATAAATTTTATTTCTACATTTGTAACTTGAGTTTTTAAAGCTGAGGAAAACGGTTGTTGCACATAAGCAAACTAGATGACTGAAATATTATGCCTAGAAATATCCCATGTGACTTTACAACAAATGATGATTTTGTAGATCCTAATAGTTTTAAGTGTATATATATCGTTACATACTGATAAATTAGATAATATTATAATTTCCCTAAAGTTCACCATCACATAGCTATGATTAAATTTTGTTAAACCCTGGAGATTAGTTGTAAACATTACTAATTCATTATTTAAAATTCATTAAGAGGGGTGCCTGGGTGGCTCAGTCATTAAGAGTCTGCCTTCAGCTCAGGTCACAATCCCAGGGTCCTGAGATAGAGCCCCGCACTGGGCTCCCTGCTCTGCAGGAAGCCTGCTTCTCCCTCTCCCATTCCCCCTGCTTGTGTTCCCTCTCTCACTGTCTCTCTGTCAAATAAATAAATAAAATCCTTTAAAAAAATAAAACTCATTAAGAAATTTCTTATGTCAAAAATTATATTTAATTCCACCCCCCTTGAGTTTTGGCAGTGTACATAATTGTCAGTTATTTATTTGAGTTATTGTAATGAAAACAAATATAGGTCACCAATAAGTATGTATTTATTGTCTCTTAGTAAACATTATCTTTAAAAATTACATCTCTGTGCATTTTTAAAATATAACCTTTTTTCCAATTTATTTTTATTAGCAAGAAGAATGTGTGTATGATCTTTGGAAGCCAAAACTGAAGTCTCCTTGTTTGTAGGACTTACACATTTATCCTTCATGTTCTGTTTCTTCCTCCGGCACAGAACTTTCAGGACATTAGCTAATCAATACCCACAACTCACCTCTAGATAAGGTCTTTATTGCTTGAGATGAGAAAACTTAAGAAGAGTTAAGTAACTTGTACAAGGTCAGTGTGAATTGGTGTCTGAGCCAGGCTTAGCATACAGATTGACTCTCCCCATAGCTATTTCTGCATCTCTGGACACAGTAGCTCCAGACAAGCCTGTGAAAGAGTATCTCTTTTAACTGTGGATCTTCATTACAATGTTTAAACATAGCTGTTCACATATTTCCAACTGCACTTTTCTACACATTGTTCACCAACATTATTCTCAGGGAAGCTTTGATAGGGTTGTGGAAAAAGCCATTATATATGTATATATTTTAATACCAACTTTCCAGATTCATATTTTATTTGCTACATATTGTTGTTTTTGGCTCAGTGTTTTTTTTTCTTACATTCATTCTATTCTAAAGTCAACTTATTATCATTATGAGTTGCCATTATGTCATTTGAAATGAAACGAAAGCAGCATTAGAACTCATCTGATTTTTCCAACATAAAAATATTTTTAGTTGTGGGTCCTAATTCAATTGATTGCTTCTTTAAATGACACGAAGTTATTAATTTTTCTGAATAACTTCATAAGATATTAAATACGCTTATCTGATGCTTCCAATATTTCAGAAAATCTAGTTCCTTGTTTTTAATAAACTGGATATTTACTAACAAATTTATAATTTTATACCAGATAGTCTATTTTCATTTCAGGAGATCGCTTCTATGTCAATATATCTACTATTCCTTTATTTTTCTGAAAACAAGAGATACATTTTCAGCATTTATCTCAGTGGCACTGTTTATTTCTATGCCTAGCACATGCCATCTTCACTTCAGGCTTGTGTACTTTTCCCCTCCACCCTTTCATACTGACTGTGATTTATAGCTCCAGTCAAATCCGTGAGTTTCTGAGCTACTTGGATGCCACATCCATTATTATTTTGCCCTGGATTCTTATGACCACTTTGACCAAGTTTCTGAAGCAGTCAACATTCATACAGTCTGCAAGTATTTAGCACTACTGCTGTCAGGGACACTTTGTAATGTTATGCTACTTTCCTGACTGATCTGTCCTTAATCTTTATTTCTTTCAGCTTGAATTTCTCATCCTGTTTCCTGGATTCATATTTAAATCATGCCTCCATTTTATGTGTTTTATTTATTTTTTAACTTGATTATATACCCTTTCCATTTACTCTTTGTTATTAATATTCTCTTTATCTTGTGCTAAATAGGGTGTATATATGACCTCAATTATGCCAATAATGAGCATTGTCATTATTTTCTATTTATTGACTGAGTTCCATGTACTCACCTAGCCTTAACCTCTGTGAGGTAATTCATATCATTCTCTCTATATTACCTACATATTCATGTATAAATTATGTATTCCAGATATAGGATGGGAACATTTTCCAATTTGCATCAACTGCATTTGTTTCATTTACTTCATTCAATACATATGCCAGATTCAAGTTAGTTTTCCTACTAATATTAAAAAGTATATATTATATAAAAACATAATTTCATACAGGTCAATCATTCATCCTGAAAAAAATATATGGCCATAGGAATATTGTGATGATCATCTTTCCCTACATTAGTCTTTAGGAAAGGTAGTTGTTACATGATGGTTATTTTCAAAATGAAAGTAAAATACAACATATGCAAAGCAGCTGATATTGGATGAGTATTCACAAAATGTAATTATTTTCCTTTCTCTTTTTCTCACCCAGATCTTGCTGCATATACTCCTGCTCTGTGCTGATGGTTAGCAGTTTTAAATGAGAGCCATGGTCAGAGATACATTACCAACCAACCATGAGGTCTCATTGAAAAAAAAAAAAAAGGCTTCCCAGGAGTAAATGGTTTAATGTAGTGTTTCATATGTTGGGGATTCACATAATATATGGTTTTATTTTCATCCCATTTTGCTTTCCCTGATGCTTATTGATTATTTCTAAGATTACCCTGGAAAAACTTTCATTAGATTCCATATCTTCTGGGGTACAAATATAAGAACTGCTTTTACATTCTTAATGCATACTCAGTTTCAGTTATTGAGGGGAAAAAAAAAACAAAAACCTCCTGTAAATTGTTAGTCTAATGTAAAACTTTGACACTAGATGCGTTTCAAAGCTCCTCCTACTCCAAATTAAACTTTAATTTGACTCCAGGCAACTGCAGGAAATAATAAGGAATAGTTTATTCTTTAAATCAATTTTCATTTCTTCCTCTTTTCGGGTTTCCCTAATGTTGAGGCATGGCTGAGGTAAGTGGTTTATTTATTTGTTTGTATGTTTATTTATTTATTTATTTTAAGGAGGTGAGTGATTTAAAAGGAGAATTTAAGTAGCAAGTGATATTTGAAATTATCTCCTGGGTCCAATAGTCCTTTTTATGTCAACTATCCAAATATAACTCTAAGTGTAGATTATTTGGAAGGTCCAATGACAAATGAGGCCTTTCCCATTTCTATGGCATGGCCTTGTTCTCTCAGGATGTATCTCCATCCTTGGTGGTACATTCCTCACCCTCTTTTTTGGGGATGATCCCACCATCCTCTAAATGGTACATCTTCAGGATACATCATATCTGACATCTACCACTCTTCCATTTGACTCAGAAAAGCTGTACACATCCTTGGATATATCGATGAAAAAGTGCTCTCTATCTTTGTTTCAACATTCTCTACTTTTTGTGACATTAAAGGCTAAACAAGCCAACATGCTGCCTTCTTAAATTTCCAGGAAAAGGAAAATATTACTTATTCCCCAAACTCCAGGGGAAATTTGTTAAGCTTTGCCAAGATTCCTTTATCATGTATTACTTTTTATTTCTGTACTGAGCAAACACTGATTCAAGGACTAAGATAACAGCCTTCCTTTCCTGCAGGAATGTTCAGTCACTCTGCGTGGTTCTCATGGGAAGCCACCACATCTTGGCATTATGCATCTATGTTTGCTCTACAGTCGGACTTCAAAATATCCTCTACAACATCAGTACATTGTCTTAAAATCTACTCTTCTTTGCATATAGAGCAGTTGTTATAATTGCTTTGTGGTAAGATTTAAAGGATGAGTACTATATTCTTATAAGGAACTCGAAGAGCTATCAAGAACCTCAGTATCAATCTCATTAGAATTTATGACCTGTTTTCAACTTTAGAGGTTTATGGAAAAAAGAAAAAGATCATAGATAAAATCACATTTAAAACTCTATTACCTATATTTTGTGTTAGTCCTCCAATTTTTTGGAATCAGCATATGATGATTTAACATAAAAATAATGCTTATTTAAACTACAAATAACAAACTTACAATTCTTAATTTCATATATCTAATAATACAATTAACATAATTATATAACCCATTTACTTCAAAAGTTAAAAAGCAAGATTATTAGCTGCTATATTTAGGCAAAACACAGTTGAAATGCATTCATTGTATATTTAGGCACATTGTGAGAAACAAACATAGGCAAAAATATTGCTGTCTGAATAAAAGATAATATTTTCTTGGTAGTTATTGCAAAAATAAATTAAAAGGATATACAAGCATTGCTTGTCATTATACCTAATAAATCTTGGGCTAAAAAGTTTCCCAAATCCAAAAAACTGTATAATATTAGAATGGGCTTAATGTAATAACAGAAAGAAAATACAAATTTTAACATTTAAAAGTCCAAGCCCACTGAGAAAACAACTTATTAGCAAACACCTAACACTTCCTATAGAGAAACAATTTATTTCCTACAGAGAAAACAATGTATGAACATCAACCTCACTAAAGATACAATCTGGTTCCAAGGAGAAGATGCTAATCAATAATTCAATATCTAAAATCAAATGATAAAGGAGCAATGGTAAACATTTATTTATGGAATAATAATGTGTATCATTATGTTTCATATCTGGAAAATAGGAAAATTCTACAACACAAACTATGTTTATCCACTTTCACACAAAGTATATGTTTTGGAAATTAGAGAGTAATTTTCAATGCGAAAATAAATTTAGACACTTATTATTCACTGTGGGAGATATTTGCATTAAGAAGAAACTCAATCATTTCTTCTAAATTCAAGAACTCTTCGTGGAGAAACTACTTATCTAGTAAACTCCACATGGTAATAAATAGGTAAAATCAAGGGATTGAAGAGATAAGCAGAATATTTTAATTTTATCTCAAATTTTATCTTTCCAGAAATAAGACTTTTAATATAAGCCACTCATAATGACAGATGATATAGTTTCCACTGTATCTCTTTAATTATTTTTGTTTCAATTTATATCCTATAATTGGAAAAAGTGATTCAAAATCATGATCTCAACTTCCTCCAATACAATAATGATTTAAAACGCAAGGTCATAGCCTTGACTTTATAATAGAGCTTAAGGCATTTTCAATTGCCTATTGGTATAATTCTACCTGCATATCACACAGATATCTCCATCTCAACATGGCTTGCAAGGAATTCTTCATATTTAACCTCAAACTCTTCCCCCATTATCTTCTCCATGTAAGAGAATCATACAACTATATATCAATATATTTAAAGTATCTTAACTTTGTATTTTGGGGTCTCTAGCACAGAGCCAGTGAATGATATTACTATTGTTCACCGATAAAGACTTCTTTATCTCTTCCCAGGTAATTAAGTATGAAATTAAGTGTGACCATTATTTTCTCTGGCCAATAAAAGGCAAATAGAAATTATAAGTATCACTTCAAGGCTGAAAATGTTTATTTCTCTTGTGTCATTCTCTATGCACTATTTCTCTGTCAGGATAAATATGGGTGGTAATTTTAAGATAGAGACTCTTGGAATATTAACTTACTACACGGATAATATGGACTTTTTAAAAAATATATTTATTTATTTATTTGACAGAGAGAGAGAGAGAGAGCACAAGCAGGCGGAGCAGCAGGTAGAGGGAGAAGGAGAAGCAGGCAGAGAGAGGGCGAAGCAGAGCCCGCTGCTGAGCAGGGAGCCTGATGCCGGGGCTCAATCCCAGAACCCTGGGATCATGACCTGAGCTGAAAGCAGTCACTTAGGCATCCCCCATGTAGACTTTTATTGAGAAATGAATGTTAATTCTGTTAAGCTACTAATACCTGGAAGCGTTCATTTAGGATTCATGAGATAATCATTAAATATTTTAATTTAAAATTAAGTTTGAAATTCTAATCTCTTTCTTCCCCATCAAATAGGCTTTTAATAATTGATTTAATCTTTTAATTATCTTTGAAATGTTTTCTTTACATTTCACTAGAATTCTTTATCTTCACTGTCAGCATCTTCAAAACCTAACTTCACACTTTGCAATTTATCCTCTTTAATGTCATAGAAGTGGGGCACCTGGGTGGCATCTACCTTCGGCTCAGGTCAGGTCCTGGGGTCCTGGGATTGAGCCCTGGGTCAGGCTCCCTGCACAGCAGGAAGCCTGTTTCTCCCTCTCCTACTCCCCCTGCTTGTATTCCCTCTCTTGCTGTCTCTGTCAAATAGATAAATAAAACCTTTAAAAAAATAAAAAAATGAAAACATTTTTTAAAAAAGTCACAGAAGTGACCTTTTGAAAACAAGAACCTAGGATCATTCCATGTTTTATCTCCTTCCTCCAAAAAAAGGATTGAATGGATTGTCAATGTTTGCCAGATGAGTGAGCCACAGGTCTAAAAGGATGCAATGAGCACCTATATGCTCAGGCTAACATTCTTCTAGAACCAAGAGAACCTATTAAAGTCCAAAATATTGTGGATCAGAGTGGTAGAGTGAACTGAAGTTGATAAGCAAGGGATCAGAGTCAAAATACATTGTCAATCTAAAATGGTGAACAGGAACTAAATTACCTACTTTAGATTAACTAAAGTACCTACAATCCAAGGAGATGAGAGTATGGACCAATGAGTTCACTAGCCAAGAAAAACTATAGTCTAGGTAAAAATCTACATAGCAATAACTTAAGATAAGTGTTGTTGCCCAAGCTTTTGAAATCTACATAAAAAAAATAAACTAATCTGTAATGCTTTCACATTAGAACAAACAAAAAACCCTCATCTGCCTGTCAAGTTTCCACTTCTTTGTGCGTCAATGTCTCCAGTTGTCTAGATTATTCCATAAATATTTAGTGGGAATTTATGTGCCAGGCAGTGCTCAAGGCCATTGGTGTACGTCAGTGATCACACTGGACAAATCACACTAGCCCAAATGAAGCTAACCGTATAAGAGAGGAAAACAAGAAATAAATATAGTAAAGAAGAAAACTTTGTATTATATCAGAAGTTGATAACTGCTCTGGAAAAAAAAATAGAAAATAGAAGTCTTTGTTGTGGGGCAGTGGACAGTTTGTTGCTCTTTCATAAGGTAGTATATGGATAATCAAACTGAGGAGGTTTGAAAATGACTGAGATAGTCATTCCAGGTGTAGAAGAATATTACAAAAAGGAGTATTGAGGGTGCTGGGTGGCTCAGTGGGTTAAAGCCTCTGCCTTTTGCTCGGGACATGATCTCAGGGTCCTGGGATCAAGTCCCCACATCGGGCTCTCTGCTCAGCAGGGAGCCTGCTTCCTCCTCTCTGCCTGCCTCTCTGCCTACTTGTGATCTGATCTCTCTCTCTGTGTCAAATAAATAAATAAATAAAAATCTAAAAGAAAAATAAAGGAGTATCAAGCACAGGCATAAGGGTGCCTGGGGTATTAGAAGAATAGTTTGGGGCTTCTGTGCCTGAAATAGAAAATGTATGCATAAAAGTATCAGGAAATAATGTTATTGAAATAAACAGAGATGAGATCATGTAGGGGGTCATCGTTATTTTAGTGATTTTGGTTTTTTTCTGAATGAAATAGGAAATTTTTGCAGGGTTTTGAGAAGAGGCATGCCATGATTTGACTTGTTTTAAAAAATTACTTGCTGCTCTGTAGAGAATAGATTTTATAGGGACAAGGGCAGAAGTAAAGAAAACTGTTAAGAGGCTATTTCAGGCAACCGCGTTAAGTGGTAACGGTGGCTTCCACCAGATATGAAACAGTGGAGAGTGTGATATGATGTCATATTATGGTATGTATTTGAAGATGGAATGAATAGAATTTGTTTTGGATTAGAAACAGGCTGTGAGAGAAAGAGGAAAATTGACACTGACCCCAAATTTCATTGCCAAAGCAACTGGATGAAGACACTACCAGCTATGTTAGGGGAAAATGTGGGGTTCACATTTGAACATTTTATTTTTTTTAAGATTTATTTATTTATTTGACACACAGAGAGAAAGAGAGAAAGAGCACAAGCGGGGGAGTGGCAGGCTAAGGAAGAAGCAGGCTCCCCGCTGAGCAGGGAGCCCCATGCAGGGCTTGATCTAAAGATCTAGGATCATGATCTGAGCTGAAGGCAGACACTTAACTGACTGAGCCACCCAGGCACACCAGATTTAAACGTTTTAAAGCTGATATTCAAGTGTAGAGGTTGAGCAGCTATATAGATACATGAGTCAGGAATTCAGAAAGCACTCTGGAGAATTTCTTAAGGAAAAGGAATTCCCTTTGGTTGTCGTTCCATATGCTTATTATTTAAATAATGGGTACTGTGCTAATTGTCAGTATCTTATTCAAATATTAGGTGTCTTTGACACTTTATTCTGGAAAAATAATGCAAATTAACTTTACATGTAAAACCATGCTTCTCATTCACAGATATGTCAGCCAGGACTCAGAACAAATTTATACAAAAGTTTTATGTCTAACTATTGGGAATGTCTATCACAGAACAAGATTTTTATAATTTTTTTACTTTTATAAGTTTTTTCCAGCAAACAGTAACATAATTTCTCAATCACTGCATAATTTCAAATTAAGCACAGCTCTAATTATTGATTTTTACACTACGTGTGATTGTTTTTCCTCTAACAATTCCATGTATTGTTGTTCTTTTGTGATTTAGTTATCATACTTTAAGTGAATTCACAAACACTTGCATGTTTGTGCTCTGTGATCATAGATGTTTAGAGAGTAATGATCATTTAATTCTGTCAGGTCCAGCATCATTGATTGCTTCTTGAAGCAGAACAGTTTCAAGAAAAGTCTGTACTCTTTTCAAAATAAATAAATCAAACTTCGCAACATATATGAGCCTCACATAAAGTCACACTTCAGCTCAGTGTGATTGTCCCTTGAGCTCAGTGATTGTCCCTTCCAGCTGTATAAAATTAGCCCATTAGTACTTAACATCTATTTTTTTCATTATTATTCTTTATTGTTCTTATATTTTAACACAAATTTCTAGTAATTCCACTAACATAACTGGAAAGCCCATTTTGAATAAATGCCCTGGGTATTTTTTAAGAATGAAATGCATACATTTCTGTATTAATCTAGATCAATCTATTACATTAAGTAAGAACTCAATATGCATATGTTTCTACTTTATTTACTGGCTGAAAGGCATATGTGCAAAAGTGTATGCAAATATGTCATACTTCAGTTTTGCATCAGAAATTAAAATCTGTGAATGCATAAACTGCATTTAATTCAAAATTGACTTTCATTTACAAATCTTAAAATGGCAAATCTCAAGATGAAAAAATGGCAGGATAGCTTCAGCACTCAGCAGTGTTTTCACATGTAACAGCCACTCAATAGAAGTGCATTTAGTAACTGATTACATGAAAAAAAGATAATGTAACATTGGGACTAATTACAAATTACAGTAACTCCTGGGGTGCCCGGGTGGCGCAACTGATTAAGTCTCTGACTGTGGTTTCAGCTCAGGTCATGATCTCAGAGTCCTGAGATCAATCCTTACATTGGGCTCCATACTCAGCATAGAGTCTGTTTAAGACTCTTTCTCCCTCTTCCTCTGCCTCTCCCCACTACACAATATCTCCCTCTCTCTCTCTCTCTCTTACTGTCAAATAAACAAATCTTTAAAAAAGAAGAAATTACATTAACTCCTTTTATCTATATTTGACTTTTTTAGTTTATATATTCTCTTATATTTGTTATTAACAAAAGTATTGCTTTTTAAAAATGAGGCAACTTAATATATTAAAGTCTTTCTGACAATTTTCTTGCTTCACCATATTAGTGCAGAGTAGATTACAGGTAACAAATTATCACCCAGTTAAAGACTTTATTGGTTATTTGACAGAAAGAGGAGAATAATATACATATTAGTAGTAGTGTAATAAGGATAAACTAAATGAAATGCAGTGGGTGAGGGCACCTGGGTGGCTCAGTTGGTTAAGCAACTCCTTTCGGCTCAGGTCATGACCCTGAAGTCCCAGGATAGAATCCTGCATCGACCTTCCTGCCAAGCAGGGATTCTCCTTCTCCCTCTCACCCTCCTCCCATCGAGCTCTCTCTCACTCATTCCTCTCTCTCAAATAAGTAAATAAAATCTTAAAAAAAAACAAAGAGAGAGAAAGAAATACAGTGGGTGGGGTGATGGGTTAAATAGGATATAGGGATTAATGAGGGCACTTGTGATGAGCACCAGGTGTTGTAACGAAGAGTTGAATCACTAAATTGTACACCTGAAACTAATATTACACTGTATGTTAACTAACTGGAATTTAAATAAAAACTTTAAAAAAGAAAAAATAAATGAGATACATCTAAAATCTAGTTAAATTTGAAATGGTTCAGACAACCTCACACATTATTTCTTCTCATGGAGATACCTTAAAATTGTACATTTAGCCAGTCTGAGAAGACATAAGACTATAAGTTAGTGTGATTCCTTAAACAATAACTATTTCACCCTAAGTAAGATATGCAATTTTTATATGAACATTATTAATGAAAATAACCAATTTTTCCTTATCTTTCTGTAAAACAACAGTTTCTCAACAAATAACTTCCTGTCTAAAGATGAATATTTCAAAGCATAACAAAATGTCAGTTCATACTATTGGGACAATTAAGAAAAACTGTAACACATATGATGCTTAGACTCTACTTGGTACTTAAAAATCCTTAAATAAAGTTAGTGCTTAGAAATTCTGCAAGCCCCAGCTATTTCTACTTTTTTTTAATTTCAATATCCTATTATTTTCACTGTTCTTATTATAAGTACATATGGGACATCTGTAAGAATAAGGGAGCATTTTTACCCTTATAATTTAACATCATCTATCTTTGAACGCAAACAGGAACTACCATTTTGGTGAGTCCTGCTGTCAGCACCATTGTGTTTGGTTCTGTTTTCATGTAATCTAAAGCTTCTGAGTATAGCTGTCTGTTCATTTTGTACAAAAAAAAAATGCAAAAAACAAAACAAAACAAAAAACCCTTTTGAGGTTTTCTATCACACTGAGAAATGCATGTCAATGAGCCCAGAGAATATAATACTTAATCTTTACCATATAACATATTTTGTAGGAGAATTACTATTTTCTGGTTTATAAGTCTCAGGTGGAACATAGATGATATATTCAAAAGAGTAGTTATTTTTTATCAATGCTCTTTAATCTCTCTCAAAAAGTTAACAGTAACACTATTGTAAGACATCACTTTGCCTGTGAGGGTGGTGTCGTCCACAGTGGAAACTGCATAATGAAAACTGCTTTTTATTATAGTCACATCTTGTATCAAGATAATAAATTGTGTGGATTCTTCTGTGGCAGTAGATGAAAGATAAATATGTTTTCTTTTTATCTTTTTTTCAAAAAGGAAACTCAGTATTTTAGCTGAGGCTGTGAAAGTCTGGCATTTCTTTCAGGTAAGTGTGTGGGCTTACTTAAGACTTCCTAAAACAAAACAAAACAAAAACAATTAGGCTTAAGAGGAAAATAGTTTATTTTAGTCATGTTCTAAGTGTTATTAGAGCTGTGTATTAATTAAAGTGGGTACAAAATTAACACCTGAATGTCCCTGCTTCCTTGATCATCTAAGTGTTATTTCTATCTCAGAAATAAGTTTGAGAGAATCGAACCACCATGGGTTAAGGAAAGAATGTTTGAATGTTTAGTATTTCTTATGCCTGAATGCAAAGTTTTAAAGTAAATCCCACTACTCACTGATCTGGAATTCTAACAAATATAAATAGCTATTTATCTCAATGCAATTTTTTAAAAAGATTTTATTTATTTATTTGAGACAGAGAGATATGGAGAGAAAGAATGGGAGCAGGGGGAGTAACAGAGGGGGGCGGGAGAGGGAGAGAATCTCCAGCAGAATCTGGGCTAAGCTCAGAGTCCTCTGAGCGGCTGGATCTCATGACCCTAACTAACATCATGACCCTGACTGACATCATGACCCTGAGATCATGACCCCAGGCAAATCAAGAGTCTAGCACTTAACCAACTGCACCACCCAGGCACCCCAAGTATTTGCAATTTGCAGTACTTCTAAATACATTCTTAATGAAATTTCTGGCTTTTTGTTATTTGGGTAGTTGTGTTCATCCCTTAAATTCAATTTCACTTGACATAAATTTACTTCATATAAACACAAAATGCTCCACCTTTACACCACCAGATCTTATACTGTTTCTTATGTTTCTTAAGCTATGCTTTGTGAATAACTTATATAGTTAGATAAAGATGAAATCAGTCCTTCTTTTAATTTCTTAAATATTATTTTCATCAATTAGAAAGATAATTATTATATACAGTTTGGAGTTAACTGTTTTGACAAAACTTGGCCAACTGCACTGCTAAGAACAGGCTAGAACCCTTCTGTATGTATATTAAAACAATAATTTCAACTACTCTCAGAAAATCTAAAATCAAAATTATCACCAACAATAACAATGTACCAACAAAAAGAGATCTCACATTAACTTCCATCAGAAGATGGTCTCATGCCTTAACAAATAAACATTATTTACAAGAAAATTTTAGGATAAATAAATATAAACCAGCAAATACTTTCACTACCACCATGATTATCATAAATATTCATATCATATTTATCATAAAATAGTCACAATATCTGCCAAGATTCCCGTATCTCATGTCACCTGCTCAAATATGCCAGCTAGGAATGGTACAGTGAATAGCTGACACAAGAATTGGAAACAGCCACAGAGACTGGAGTTGTCCTAAAAGTAGACACTTTCAATACCTGGGCCACTTACTCTTTTCATTTTGTTCCAGTTCTATAGTTTTTGGAAGGTAGGCACCTCTGGCTTATCAGTTACTGTGTTAGATTTTCAGAACTGAAAGTCCTTGATGTAACTATAATTTTAACCAGTTTATTTTCTTTCCTCTGTTTCTCCCTATTCCCATATTCCTCTTATGTAATTTAATTTTCACTTTTCAGTAGTATATCAAAAGATTTATTAAAATAAATTTAAAATATACATGTTAAAATAAATGCATCTATTATAATTTTTAAATCTTAGATCTATTAACATGTTTATTACCCATCCCAGTTGAGTGTCATTAGGTGGTTTTAGAAATCGAGGATGTAATTCATATTTCCTTAGAATTCTGAAGTCTATCAGCATCCAGATGGAAGATACAAACTCATACACCAGTACACTTATTTTCTTCAGAAAAACGTGTGTTTATGTGTGTGTATTTGTCTCAGTGAGAGTCTTTTTATACACTCTAGCTGGGATCTTTTTGGATTTATTACTGCACTGGTGGCCTTAATTCCTATATGTTATGTCTTTACGGGTACAGGTTTTTCATTCTAAATGCTATGCCTTCTTTGGAAGTCCCTTTCAACCTAAAGATCACTGTTTATTTCCTCCAGAAAAAAAAAACTGTCTTATTATTTCTTTGACATATTTTTTTACTCCAAACTTCTCTTGAAACTCCCATTAGATGAACAGTTCTCCAAAATAACCCAAGTTTTCTCTTAATTTTTCCAAATTTTGTCCAAACTTTTCTCTTAATTTTCATGTATCTTTTTGTTTTGTTTTGTTTTGTAATTCAATCTTGAGTTACATGGCTCTGTATACAAGGTCATTAATACAAAATTTAGTTGATGTTTAAACTATTTTGCTTTCCAGTGTGCATTTCAACTTCAAATTCAAAAATATAATTTATATTTCTAATATATATATATAGGAATCTCATACCAGAAACTCATAGTTTATTAGAATTCTCTTTACTTTTTATCACTCTAGAGAAACTCTTCATGGCCCCCTTGGACTTCTTAAAATCATTGAATTTGTCTTTGGAGTACCTATAAATGGCCCCTCTTCCTTTAAGATAGTGGTCTCTTACATGCAGTTTGAGCTACTATTCTTTTGGGTTTTGTTTCTCTCTATGTGAGTGTGTGTGTGTGTGTGTGTGTGTGTGTGTGTGTGTGTGTGTGTGTGTGTGTATTTTTCTTTTGGCTTTCTGTCATTCAATGAGTCTGCAAAATTTCTGCTTACTATGCAGCTTGTTTTTTTCCTTATACTGATATTTATTTTAATCTTCGTATTTTACTATTTTTTAAAAAGATTTTATTTATTTATTTCACAGAGGGAGAGAGATCACAAGGAGGCAGAGAGGCAGGCAGAGAGAGAGGGGGGGAAGCAGGCTCCCTGCTGAGCAGGGAGCCCGATGCGGGCCTCGATCCCAGGACCCTGAGATCATGATGTGAGCCAAAAGCAGAGGCTTTAACCCACTGAGCCACCCAGGCGCCCCATATTTTACTATTATTTTAAATAATCTATCATCTTAATCTATGTTCCTATGTATTATTTCAATAATTACTTTACTTTTTTATGTCTTCTGTATTCAATATCAGGCATTTATAATTTCCCAGAAAGGTATACCTGTAAATATTTCAACTTGTTGGCATATTCCGTCAGAAAAACAAACAAACAAAAAACCTGTCACACTTTCTCTAGTATAGGTCTCTTGGTGGCCTATTCTCTTTATTTTTGTTTTTCTTTTTTTTTTTTTTAAAGATTTTATTTATTTATTTGACAGAGGGATTACAAGTAGGGAGAGAGCCAGGCAGAGAGTAGAGGAGGAAGCAGGCTCCCCGCTGAGCAGAGAGCCTGATGCGGGACTCGATCCCAGGACCCTGAGATCATGACCTGAGCCGAAGGCAGAGGCTTTAACCCACTGAGCCACCCAGGGGTCCTATTTTTGTTTTTCTTAATGAGTTTTCTATACCTTCATTTTTGGAAGATTGACTTTACTGAGTATTTTACTTTGACAGTATTTTCCTTTGAAATGTTTGAAGATATCATTCCATTGATTTTTGGTTTCCATTATTTCAACTGAGAAACTTTATTGCTGCTCCTTTAAAGGTTGGATGTCCTATCCTCCTTGCTTTAATATAATTTTTGTCCTCCTCCCCCACCAATCATCCAGCAACATTCCTTTGATTCCTAGGAGTGTGTGAGTATGTGTGTGCATGTGTGCATGTGCCTGCACCGTATATATTTTACAACACATACTAAAATACTTTCTGGGCCTTACTCTGTTCCTCTTCCATTTTTGTGAGGTTTGGTGTATTTTGACTTCATCCTTACTACTAGGCTTTAGGATTTGAGATTCCTACCCAAAGTGTTGGATGTTTACCAGGTCACCTCCATCTGTGACTTGAACTCTGATTTTTGTTCCACCGGCCCAGTGATTGTTTGTATACTTCACTCAATATCTGGAGTGAGAAAATGTCCCAACAAGAAAAAAAAAATACTGCTAATTTGATTTCACATCTCCAAGCTTTTCTCCTTTCTCAGATTTTGGCCTAGAAATTCCTCAGTGCCTTGGTAGCTTTCAATTTATTTCTTCAGCACAAAATTTTCATATCTAATATTCTCTAGACCATATTATAAATTTGTCATCATGGAACACACATTATAGTATAATTTCTGTTAGAATAAAATGTAATTCTCATATAATAGAGTGAAAGAGAACTTGTTTATGAACAGATAGGGGTGGGCATTACTGGCTCTAGAACTTACGGAGTTTGCTGAGGCTTTGCTGGACCTACAGCAAAGTTCTACTTCTTATTTTGTCCAATACTGCTGCCCCTTTCTTTACAAAGGTTTTGATTCCTAGGAAATATCTTATACCCTGTGATGGGCTTAATTGTGTCCCACAAAAATTCATATTTTGAAGTTCTTAAACTCCGTACTTCAAATGTGTCTGTATTTGGAGGTAGGGTCTTAACAAAGGGTAATTCAGAATAAACGGTGTCAGTAGGGTAGGCCTTATAAAGTTATAAGTTGTCCTTGTAAAAAGAGGAGTTTAGGACACAGATATACACAGAGAAAAGACCATGGGGGAAGACACAGAGAGAAGGTAGTCATTATAGGCCAAGGAGAAAGGATTTCAGATTAAAACAATCCTGTTGGCACCTTAAATTTGGACTTCTGGACTCCAGAAGTGTGATGTTTAAGCTATCCAGTTTGTGGTATTTTCTTATGGTAGACCTAGAAATTAATACACACCCCAAACTACCTCAGAATCTACTTATTTATTTATTTATTTATTTATTTATTTATTTATTTATTTATTTATTTAAGTTTAACCAGTGACAGTTAGAACCAAAAGTGATCTAAGGAATTAGTCAAGAAGAAAATTTTGGAGCTGAATCACTCTCTTGGCTGGCAATAACACTGACAGTGGTGGTAGACACTGCAAGGCTCTGACACAAACTGGCAGTATAATGGTTGAAACTTTCACCACTGAATGAGTTGGAATTGTGTATAAAGGAAAATAACTGCCGATGTGAGTGTAAAGTCATTTGAGATGTATGAAACAAATAGTAACTGTAAGACTAAAGTTATCAGATGTCTACTGCTAAGTGGTAATGAGAAAGCACAGAAAATAATGAAGAACTAAGGGCTAATAACTGTTAACTGAAACCCAGATGTGAAAGTCAGATGGACTTTTGGTTGCCTATAAAGAAAATCTCTTCTGCAAAGGGAGACTGAAGAGACTCAGGAAAAACCCTGTACTTAGTAATTGCATTGGCTAAAGTTCAGACAATTAAACACTCAACCAAGGCAGGTCATGACACCAAGGTCTGGGCCCTGACTTTGAAAACCTGGGATTATGCCACATGGAATGGAGGTATTTGGGTGACACTTCTCCTAAATATCTTAAATCTCTGAGCCAGTGACTTCCCTTCTAGTAGAGTTAGCACTTCCACAGTTCTAGAAGATAATACAGAGGGCTCTACTCCCTCTCAGGCAACAATGCAAGAGATGCCCTCCCCCGCCAAGAATTTTCCACCACCTCCCTTCATGGTCTCTAGAACCATAACTAGGGATAAATTGAAGTATATCTAGGCTGAGGACTAGCTGGAGCTCATTACAGAGTAAGGGGACTATATACCTCAAAGGAGTTGCAAGAGCTAATGAGCATACACTGAAAGGAGCTAAGGAGGTACTCATGTACTATTTAAAGTCAAGAAATGACTTGTACTCATCCCCAAATTCATCTCCTAGGTATCTGTGCACTAATGGCATATTAATAATGAGGTAAATATATCAATTAATCTGAAAATGTATTTGCCATACTTTAAAATTTTTCAAAATTTATTGATTTACTAAAGGAATATCTACTGATAATGATGACGATAGCTAGCATTTGTTTATTATGTACTCAGCACTTTTTTAGGTGCATAGTTCATCCAATATAAGACTTAGCAATGAAAAAATGTGGAAGATGGACAGATTTCAGTACTAAACAGGGTGGTCAGAGTAGGACTCAGAGAAGAGGCAAAATCTGGGCAAAGAATATAAGGAAACAAGGGAGTAATCCTAGTGAATTCTCAAGATAAGAATATTCCAGGAAGAGAGAACCAGGTGGGAACATAGGCCTTGAGATAGATGTGGGCCTGTCTGCATAATGTATCTGAGGAAGAAAAAGAAATTCCATGTAATCAGGACAAAATCGATACAGAAGAGGAGAGTGATAGCAGAAGAGGTCAGAAAGATAATGGGGGTAAATTGTAAGGCACCTTAGTAGTAGGAAGAGGAAGCATCCCAGGTGTCTGGCCAATTTATTTGTATGCCTACTGTTCTGTCATAGGTACTATCACTCCTTCTTTCACTCTCTAATCTGGTTTAGATTATAAATTTTATGCTCACCCTACTTACAGGCATTGTAGCTATCTTGGCTTTTATACTAAATGTAAAGAGTAGTTTAAAGCAGAAGAGTAATGTAATCTGATTTATGTTCTAAAAGATTCACTTTGGCAGCTGTACTTTTAGGGTCGATGGCTCTTGGGTCTTAACAGGAAAGACTTACAGAAAGTTATTATGAAAATCCAAGTGAGAGGTGATGGTGGCTCAGGCTAGAGTGGCATTGGAGGTAGAAAAAAATGCTTGGAGTTTAACATATTTTAAAGTAGAACTAGCATGGTTTTATGATGCTCTGAATGTAGTGGGTTGTTTTTTTTTTTAATAAAGGATTCTAGAGCAAATATGTATATATATATATATATATATATATTTTTTTTTTTTTGCCTGAGAAACTAGAAGGAAGAATTTTCCATCAACTGAAATAGTGAAGACTACAGGAAGATAAGATTTTTGTGAGATTATCCTGAGTTTATATTTGGACATGTTAAATTTAAGATATCTAAGAGACAACCAGATGGTGATGAATGTATGTGTTAAGTATGACAATTTAAGTATGGGAATTTACAAAAGAATTATGGGTTAGAGATATAAATTTGAGAGTTGTCAGTACATAGGTGGTATTTAAGTCATGAGGATGGATGAGATCATCAAGGACTAGGCCCAGGAATCCTTCAATTTTAAAAGTCAGAGAGAAGGGAAGGATAAAGCAACAGAGACCAAGAGCAACTCCAGTGAAATGGGAGAAAATCCAAAAGCCTATTTAGTCATGAAAGTCAAGTGAAGAAAGTATATCAAGGAGAAAAGAGCTGTGTCAAATGATTCTGATAAATCAAATAAACCAGGATGCAAATAGACCACTAAATTTAGGAAACTGTGTATCATTAGTTGATGGTGATGAAATCCGATTCTGTGGAATAATGAGGGGTCAAGAGCCTGACTGGAATGAAATTAAGAGACATTGAAACTGGAGACTTCAAGTCCATTCCCCACCCTCCAAAAAAATACAACAGACCAATAACAAAAGAAAAAAAAATATATATATGTTATTTCATCAAGGGCCAGGTTGCAGTGAAGATAGTTCAGCTATTTATTTACTTCCCTGCTCCTTTTCCCATTTCCATCATTTCTTAGGTATGTAACATTAATAAGAATAGTAACTTCTCTCAACCTAAATTTACAGTAAACTGTGTGTGTTATTATTATCCAACTCAGCATATTGAAAGAGTGGGTAGTGCTCAATAGACTTCATTAGAGTGAGGTCCTCTATTGAAAATATCTAAAACATAGTACATTTTCAAAAAGCAGTCATTTCTATCTTTATTGTTACTACTACTGCTACTGCTACTACTACCACAACTAGAACTACTACTACTACTACTACTACTACTACTACTGCTGCTGCTGCTGCTGCTGCTGCTGCTACTGTTATGACTATTCTCTTCAATTGGTCTTCAGTTTTTACTTAACACAATGGTTGTGGGTAGTGCACTGACTTTTCTTTTTCCTTACATTTTTTTTAAAGATTTTATTTATTTATTTGACACAGAGAGAGAGATTGTAAGTAGGCAGAGAGGCAGGCAGAGAGAGGAGGAAGCAGGCTCCCTGCAGAGCAGAGAGCCCGATGCGGGCCTCGATCCCAGGACCCTGAGATCATGACCTGAGCCGAAAGCAGAGGCTTTAACTCACTGACCCACCCAGGCGCCCTTTCCTTACATTTTCATACTTCTCTAATTCTTTTCTATGTCATCATCCTGCCAACATCTCTTTATTTGAAACCAAAAGTAAACTAATGAACAAACATACAAAGCAAACAAAATTTTCTTGCTTAATCTTTGGGAAGAACTACATATTCTTATATCCTTCAAAGTACATTTGCAAGATAAGGAATTTTCTTTATTGATAGCACCTCTCATATCTTATATTATAACTCCTTGCCAGGGTGAGGCTGAAGCAGAAAGACAAGTGTAAAGGGGGTAGATTTTTTTAACTGTGTCTCTAATGTTCCACACATTCCTAGATCAAGATCTTTTCATATGAAGCATGCTCTGCTTAAAATGTCCACCTCTTTCTTTTCCTAACTAGCTCTTACTTATTTTACTCCAGGGTCCCACACTCTAATGCCTTTCCAAACTACAATGCCTATTGTCCCTACCCCACATAAGTGTTTCAGGTGTACTGGATATCTATACAAGCTATATTTGTTTTAAAGGTGGTAGTAATAAGTGTGAGGAAGAGAAACATCAACATACTTTGTACCAGGTGTCCATCCTCCCATTTCTTCTTTCTAGGCCTAACACAAGGTATTCTGACATTCCCATTTTGGAGTGGATAAGAATTATCATAAATATAGTTTATGATTTTCACAGATTATAACTTTCAGTATTTAATTTCATTCACATAAACTATTAATCAGGATAACAATTACTCATCATCATCCATTACTGGATGGAATTCCTAGATTGTCAAGATATGTTTTCTTTATCTTGATATTCTGAATAATACCATATGGTTTGGAATATAGTTAGCATTCACATTGTTTAAATACTGAATCAGATTTTGTTTCATCAAAACCTTGATATAAATGTTTCCTATATTTAGATACAGTGACATAATTTATTCATACCTACATTTTAAGCCTGTTACTGTGACTTCTGTTCTCACTTTATAAGATGATAGTATATATATAGTATAAAATATTTTTTATTGATCCATTTAACCTCTTGTAGGATGATGAATTTATCCTCTAGTTGTAGGCTTAAAAGAAGTCTCAGGTTCTCGATCTACTGACATTTAATGAAGAAAGAATGTCAGTGTTGCTCAATTTTTACTATGCTGACTTCTTTCATCACAAGTTCTGGGGGCGCCTGGGTGGCTCAGTGGGTTAAAGCCTCTGCCTTCGGCTCAGGTCATGATCTCAGCGTCCTGGGATCGAGCCCCACATCAGGCTCTCTGCTCAGCGGGGAGTCTGCTTCCTCCTCTCTCTCTGCCTGCCTCTCTGCCTACTTGTGATCTCTCTCTCTGTCAAATAAATTAAAAACAAAAAAACAAAAACCCAAGTTCTGGTACTTGCTTTGCACTGCATAACATAGAGCCACATGTTGATATCTATAAGATAGTGGTTTATATAGTAACATGATGTTGAATTTCAGTATATGTAATATAAGATATTCAAAGACCTCAACATGCTAAAAAGAACCAAAAATTAGGGCAGTAGGTGAATTAGGACTTATTTAAGGATAATAGAGCTATCACAAGAACCAGGGACTATCCTCTAACTTCAAACTCTACCCCTAAAAGGGAACAGAACAGAAGAGAGGTACAGTGTTGTCAAGTGTCCAGGAAGAGAAGGTTCTTTTCTTCTCCCCGTGATGTGGAAAAGGGGAGTAGTTAATCCAGCAACATATGAATCACCTTGCAACAAAGCTATCTTGTTGTTTTATGAAATGCTACATCTGAAGATCTACTCCAGAACTTCCAAGAAAAGGGACTTTGGTAGAATTATTCTTAAAACACTATTTAAAGAATGTCCTAATGTTGGGAACACCCATGAAAATGGAGACTGGTGCTTAATTCTGAAATAAAGGTTATCAAGGTGAGAAATATGACTAGAGTTACACAAACAAGAAGAAAAGCATAGGATTCATTATGTTGGAATTTAGTTGAAGATTGTAAAAGAGGATTTCATAAATTTCTGTGGTTCCTGTGCAGGAGTCACATCTCCAAAATCAGAGTATAGAGAACCAGCAGCAAATGGAATCAGATGGACATTTGACCTGAGCTGGAACTGGGATATCTCTCTACCATGGTCAGTGGCAGTTTCCATACAATGTTCATGTTTCCTCCCCTTCCTTATTTCTAGCATTACAGGAGATTGGCCTTAAAGGGGATGGGATTAGGCAGTATCGCAAAGTCAGGTTTTGCTTTTTTTCTCCGTAGCTGCTGTCACTATTAAATGAAGGGTATGACTTAAGTCTGCATTTGAGGGTGTGGAAGATATTAAATTTAAATAGAGCATGAGATTAAAATTTTAAATTAGATTTAATTTTTCATAAACAAAAGTGACTGGAAAATTATAGAATGTACCCAGGATACTATTTGAAGAATGGGGAATGAGGATATGATGTACAACAACTGGATAGGAAATACAAATAATATTTTAAGGTTATACCACTTTGAGATTCCTTTATAAACTAGATTGTACCTAAATACCAAAATATCACATGTGACTTATACAGAGAAAAAGAGTAAGAGACAGAAGGTTAATATTTTTTCCAACTTTACAAAGCTATAACTAATAAAAGTTGTATGTATTTAAGGTATACAATGCAATGATTTGATAGATTTTTACTTTGTGAAATGATTGCCTCAATAAAGCTAATTAACATATCTATCACCTTACCTAGTTACCATTTGGTGTGTGCATATGTGATGAGAACACTTAGGATCTGTTCTCTTAACAAATTTCAAGTATATAGTATTATATATTATTAACTATAGTATTATATATTATATAGTATTATATATTACTAACTATAGTCACCATACTGTGTATTATATCTCCAGATACTGTATATTATTTCTCCAGAACTTATTCATCTTATTACTGAAAGTTTGTATTCTTTGACCAACATCTCACCACTCCCCCCACTTCCCACAGGTGAAGAATAGACAGGCCTCCACCAAGAAGGAATTCAAATGATTTTTGTAGGTATTTCCTCCTCTAGGAAGTAGGACATAACTTCCCATTCCTTCAAATGTGATTTGACCACAGTGACTCTCTTCAGAGACTACAGTGTAGAAAGGGGGAAAAATAATTATTAAAGTGTAGAAACCTAGCCAATACTATACCCAGTCTGGTGATCAAGGTTAAAATCAACAGTCATAAAACATACCTTTGATATGATGTGATAAGAATAGCAACTTATCACTATAGTCTGCCTCTCTAAAACCCATAACCCCATCAAACCATGAGATTTATGTCCGAAAAAGAAAAATCCTAAAAGATATTTTCCAAAATATCTGACCAGAATCCCTCAAAACGATCAAGGTCATTAAAGAAGGAATTTTTTTTTTAAACCTTCATAGTCTACAATTAAATGTAATGTTTCTACAGTGACCTGACAAGAAAATGGATAGAATCATGGAACAGAAAAAATGTAAGGAAAAACCAAGAAAATATGAATAAAGTATAAACTTCAGTTAATTATGTACTACTACCAGTTCATTAATTGTGACAAATGTACCATGCTGATGTAGATATTAATAGTAGAAGAAACCAAGTGTGGGGTACACATTGAACTCTGTACTTTATGGACAACTTTTCTGTAAATCTGAATCTATTCTAAAATTAAAAAAAATAATATATATACATATATATTAAAGAAAATCAAAAGAATAGGGTATGTTAAAGGGACACATTAGCCAACCTGAAAGAGCCCCTTGTAAATAAAGCTGAATCAATTTGAGTAATGAAGGCTGCCTGGGTGGCTCAGTCGTTAAAGCAACTGCCTTCGGCTCAGGTCATGATCCCAGGGTCCTGGGATCGAGCCCCACATCAGGCTCCCTGCTCTGCAGAAAACCTGCTTCTCCCTCTCTCCCTGCTTGTGTGTCCTCTCTGTCAAATAAATAAATAAAACCTTTAAAAAAAGAGTTTGAGCAATGAATAAAGCAGTATTGGATTATAACCCAAAATAAAAATATACATATTCATGAACCCACACTAATAGTAAAAAGGAGTAATCAAATAAATTCTGGAGCTGGAACTAATCTTCCTCACAAAAGAACTACATTAATATACGTATGTATCCCTCTTTCAGAAGCAGAACTTAACTGCTCTCTAGGCCCTGCTTGAGGGTGGGCTATACACAGTAACTTATTTCCAAAGATAGATAAGTAAATCAGTAATTTCTACAGTGGATGAATCTGGCAAATACTATCTTAATCAAATGATGAACATTTTCATCCCTAGTAAAGTTAAGATGATATCCATGTATCACGTGATCTGATGTGATGAGAAAGATATTGTTTAGTATTTCCCAAAACTGATCTTACAACATAAACATGAAGACAAAATCAGACAGTCAGATAATGTACCCCATTTGGTACCAATACTTTAAAGACTATCAAAGTTACGGAAAACTAGGAAAGACTGAGAAAATGTTACAGATCATAGGAGGCTGGGGCAATATGACAACTAGCAATAATGTAGTAACTTAGATTTGAATCTGGAATAGAAAAAGACATTAATAGAAAAACTGGGGAAATACAAATAAAGTCTAGAATTAGACTATTAATTAAATTAATATTAATTTACCAATGCCAGTTCTAGTTTTTATAATTGTTCCACGGCATATGATATGTTAAAAATGGAAGAATTGGATGTGGATTTTAAGGGAACGCTGTACTATCTTTGCAACTTTTCTATAATTCTGAAAGTATTTCAAAATTTAAAAAATACTTATACAGAAAGATATATAATGTTATTTTATAAATAGTATAAATAGTACTACTAGCTTTGTTTGGATAATAATGACAACATTCTTTTTCATTCTTCTACAAAAAAATTACGTTTATTTCATAAATTTCTCTTAAGTGGACTAAGTTTGTATGGCTTTGTAAAAGAGAAACATGATATAAATGCTACTGTGCCAGTTCAGGGTCTCTAGCCTTGAAGAGGGCTGAAGTTTCTGCTTCCTCCCTCTTTGAACCCAGAGGGCATGCTGTGGTGAAATCCAAACAGAAATAAGAAAAACTTCAGGTTCCTAGTCCAGTGTGCTGAGCTTCCTTATGATAATCAGCACCGACTTGCCAACCATGTGGAGATGGACATATCCAGACTCAGTCAAATCAGCCTCAGCTGATACCACATGAAGCAGAGATAAGATACTGTCATTAAGCCTTGATTACCACACATAACCATGAGAAAATAAGTGACTGTGGTAGTTTTAAGCCATTAAATTTTGGAGTGGTTTGTTATTCAATAATACATAGCTAAAACAAAATTTGGCTCTAGAAATAGTGTACTGCTGAAACAAAACCCTAAAACTTGTGGAATTAGCTTTAAAACTGAGTGATAGGAAAAGCTCTCAAGGTAAAGGCTGGAAGAACAGTGCTACTGTTATTGGATATAAGAGGAAAGTGAAATAGGATTTGCCAGTACTGTTACTTGAGATGATCTGGGAAGCAGAAATGGTATCTAGTTGGCTCATGTATACAGTCTGGTAAGTCTCCAGGAAGAATGGTGCAGGTACTAACTGGCTTGTTATGATAAAGGGCAAATCTGTGAGAAGGGCTAAAATTAACACTTCAGTCTTCAGGTACATTTTTAAGGAAAAATAAGGGAGCAGGATTGTGTTTGAAAATAAAACTTTCTCACTCCAAGCCTTTAAACAACAATACATTAAAATAAAATAAAATAGGGCACCTGGGTGGCTCAGTGGGTTAAAGCCGCTGCCTTCGGCTCAGGTCATGATCCCAGGGTCCTGGGATCGAGGCCCACATCGGGCTCTCTGCTCAGCAGGGAGCCTGCTTCCTCCTCTCTCCTCTCTCTCTGCCTGCCTCTCTGCCTACTTGTAATCTCTCTCTCTGTGTGTCAAATGAATAAATAAAATCTTAAAAAAAAATTTCTAAAATAAAATAAAATAAAATAAACAACAATACATTATCATGGTAAAAAAAAATGGCTTCAGGAAAAAGATTAAATCCAGTGTGACTTTAAATTCAGTAAAGTGGCCTCTGAGTCAAAAATATCAATGGTGGATCTTGTAAGACCCTTTGCTAAGATTTCAGAAAGACTTAAGGACGTGCTCCACAGACCCACGCAGCTAGACAAAAGGCCCTGTAAGCATTTGCAGAGGGTTGTTCAACAGCAGCCTCAAACTTGACCTAAGGTAAAAAAAGGTCTTCCTTCTCTCACATTTTCTCTCACCAAGTTATAAATAAATAGAATAAAAAATTCACAAAGTTTTCAAAAGAATAATCCACTTAAAGTGGAAGAGACAGGGACAGTTTAAAATGAAGAATGGCCCCTACACCCATCCGTGAGCATGACCCAGGCCGAGAGAGTTATGCCGCTGCGAATCTGAAATGTTTCTAATGTGAAAGAGCCAAGAACTCAGAGAGTGAAACCAGGAACTACTCAAAACCATTTCCAGGGAGCAAAACTGAGCCCTCATGATGCAAGTGGCAACATGTACCCAGAGATTTCAGAATTGCTATCAAATAATGAAATCTATGTGCCTCCCATTTTCCTCCTTTTAGTGTATGGAGGGCACAACGTTTTTAATTTTAGTTCATGTTTTTTAAGCCAATAGAAACCACACCTATAGAACAACTTTCATACCTGTATCTCCTGATACACATGAAACTGGATTTGAGTGCGATGACAAATGAGATAAATCTTTACATCTTCTAGGGAGGAAGAGTATTTTACCTGTGAGAGTTATGTAAATAACTGTGGCTAGAGAGTAGAATGTTGCACACTAAAGAGAACTAGAAATTCTTTGTCACTAACCTCACAGAAATGTGTGGCCTATTTCTCTACCCACTTGAATCTGAACTGAGAAACTGGGTCTGCGACCGTTCAATAGAAGACAGTGAAGGTGACCCTGGGTCACTTATCCTAATCTTTAAGAAGACTGTCAAGCTTTGTATCTTCCCTCTAGAAGTCTAGGCTGCCATGACAAAAGTCCAGGTAATTATAGAAGACAATTTAGGCCTAGTTTTTAAGTCCCAGTTAAATTTCCAGTCAACAACCTGTCACACCGCAATTTTATCTTCTGGTCTCAGTCAAGGTACTTCACATAAAAAAGAGATACCTTTGTTCCTGCTGAGCATTGCCCAAATAAAGAAAAAAAACAAAAATCATCAGCAGGCATATTGTTGCTTTAACACTGAGCATTAGAGGGGCACATGGGTGACTCAGTCAGTTAACTGTCTGACTCTTGGTTTCAGATCATGATTTCAGGGTCCTGGGATCCAGCCCCATATTACGCTTCATGCTCAGTGGCGGATCTGCTTGGGATTCTCTCTCCCCCTTCCCTCTGCACGCCCCACCCCAGCTCAAGTGCTCTCTCTCTCTCTCTCTCTCTCTCAAATAAATAAATCTTAAAAAAAAAAAAAAGAAACAGTATGGAGATTCCTCAAAAAGTTGAAAATGGAGCTACCCTACGACCCAGCAATCGCACTACTGGGTATTTATCCTAAAGACACAAAGGTAGTGTTCCTCAGGGGCACGTGCACCCGAATGTTTATAGCAGCAATGTCCACAATAGCCAAACTATGGAAAGAACCTAGATGTCCATCAACAGATGAATGGATAAAGAAGATGTGGTATATATATACAATGGAATATTATGCAGCTATCAAAAGAAACGAAATCTTGCCATTCGCAACGACATGGATGGAACTGGAGGGTATTATGCTGAGCGAAATAAGTCAATCAGAGAAAGACAATTATCATATGATCTCTCTGATATGAGGAACTTGAGGGGCAGGGTGGGGGGTTGTGGGGGGTAGGGAGGGAAAAATAATGAAACAAGATGGGATGGGGAAGGAGACAAACCATAAGAGACTTCTAATCTCATAAAACAAACTGAGGGTTACTGGGGGGTGGGAGGGTAGGGATAGGGTGGATGGGTTATGGACATTGGGGAGGGTTTGTGCTTTGGTGAGGGCTGTGAAAGATGTAAGCCTGATGATTCACAGACCTGTACCCCTTGGGCAAATAATAAAAATAAAATTAAAAAAAAAAAAAAAAGAAACTTAGTATTGGAGGTAGTTTGTATACACCACTAAATAATCAGAATAAAAGCTTTCATCTCTTTCCCTTTAATGAAAATGACAGCAAACTTAATGTAGGTTGGAGTAAATTAGAATAAAAAAATCTGTTAGCAATTTTTAAATAAATAACACAAGTGAGTGATTGAAATAATTTGAGTATTCATCACTACTCATCACTAGAGGGAAATATATTTCCCTCTTTCTTTAAATAGTTTTTTTGTTCTTGTTAAACCAAATTGATTTCATTCATTTGATACTTATTTCAATGTGATGACCTTCTACATTAACTCTATACTAAAATTAAATGATATTTATGACCTATATACATATTAGTGACTAAAATGAAATTTATGATTATTTCAAAAATCATTAAATCATTAAATTGTCATGATAAAAATAACCTTGAAGTAATGTCTTACATAATGAATTTTAGTTTCCTTCATAGTTATTGTTACTTGAACTTGAAGGTATTCTCTGACAATTTACACACTTGTATTCATTTACCATAAATTTAATCTCCTCAATTTCATAAATTCTTCATTTTTACATACAGTATGCCATCTAGTGACAAAAAACTAAATATAACAAGCATACTCTTAAGTAATCTAGGGGAAAAACAACTATGTAATGATATGTGCTTGATGTTGATCTACCATAAAAATAAATTACATTTTTATGTTTTCCTTAAAATTATTTTCAAATTTGTAAAATCAATTAAAATAACATCACCTTTAAGATATTCCATGTCATATATATGCAATATACCTCGTGTCTGTTAAAATCTAATTTCAAGTAGAATGATCTGATGCTTAGTGTACTCTATCAAATAATATTAATTTTTATTGTAATTAGGATTTAAATCCTATCACTTGAATACTTAATATTCAGCTTATTTTACAAAATAGAGTTCATTAGCTTGTCTAGCAATTAACAAAAATAACTAATACCTATTGTTTCTACAGAGTGCTCTACACATACTCAAAAAACAGCAGATTTCTTTTCAGGTGAGTATATTCTTCATAATAATACAATGCATTTTATATTCTACAAATAAAACATTTACATATATCTCATATACTGTTCATCTAGGTCATCTTATAGATGCAAGTGTTGAGACTTAGAAAGATTATGCGCTTTGTCTCTGACAATAAGTAGCAAAAATAGTACTTCAAAAGAGGAATTCTTATGCGAAAATCAAAATTAAAATGGTAATGTGTTAATAAAATTTCAAATATAAAATGTTTGACATAGAATTTGTGGCTAAGATTTTTTTCTTTATAATTCTAAGCATTTCATTCATTTTTATAAGTAAATTCTTGACCATCTTTCAGATAAGGGGTACAATATATGGATATTCCATAGGTATTTCCCCAAACTTACTCCTTGTCAAGAAATTTATGAGATTAAGCAATCTAGAGCAAAATTTGTAAAACTTCTTTGTTTTTAGCTACTCTGACGGCCCAATCAAACCTGTCGAAAATTTCTCCTAAAAACAAAAACAAAAAAATTATTCTTTCAAAGCCCATCAAAGCGATCTTTAGGGATACTATGTTAGATAAGGAAACTTGACCTTGAGGATTATTTCCATTTACCTGCCACTAGCAAGCTCTTTGGCCTTTAGTTTTTCCTTTTTTTAGCCTATTTGACAAATTTTCCTTTAAATATGAAATGTGATCATGCTTCCTACAAAAATGTGTACGAGCTGATAATTATGCTCTATTTCGCTACTAGAGGAAACACCTTAAAATACAAATGTGTGTGTGTGTGTATGTGTATGTGTATACATATCAATATTGAACTCATCTTTTGTATTTTTCAATATCCTAAATAATTCATTAATTATATGCATGATTGGATTTTTTTATGTGGGATGACAAACAATAGAAAATTAGCTTTTGGGGTGCCTAGGTGACTCGGTTGGTTAAGCATTTGCCTTCAGCTCAGATCATGATTGAAGGGTCCTGGGATCAAGACCCATGCCAGGCTCCCAGGAAGCCTGCTTCTCCCTTTCCTGCTCCCCCTGCTTATGCTCTCTCTCTGTCAGATAAATAAATAAAATCTTATAAAACAAAGAAAATTAGCTTTTGAATATAAAGCTTTGTGAAAAATAAAATATTTTCTATTTTTTATATTCTTTGCATTTATAAGAGTTAGGCCTTGCAGACCTGATCACAAAGATTAACCTAAGGGAATACCTAACCAGGAAATACCACCTATCCTGCTCTCAGGGGTTTGTATGGAGAAAGCCACAGATCTAAAAGCTAGAATCTAGGCAGATGTCTTAATCTGACTTGAATATATTTCAAACCTGAGAGTAAAGGCTTTCACACATCTTTGGACAACGTATCTGAGATTTGCAAAGGAGACACTCTGTAAAATGTTATTTTCCAACATCAGTGGAGAAAAAAAGGGAAGATCACCAATGTTATTTGGCAAGATAGATTAGTTGGCACTCTTGAATATCCTTCATTTAGCATAGTGAGACCCAGAAATCTGCACATGCTTTTTTGAGTCAATAGAAGGAACCAAACTGAGAGTCAAGAAGACTTCTATAAATGTGCTATAGCTCAAAAGGTAAAAGCCACTGTAAAGTGGAAGTTGAAGACAACTCAGGCAAGAATCCAAATGTAGAATGTGGCAGACATTCAAAGATAAGGGCCAAAGGATGACCAACCCAAATTAATGTAAAAGAGAGATAAGGTCCAAGATACTCCAGCAACAAACATCAGGCACATACTACCTAAATGCCCAGGAATGGGACGGAACCAAATCCATCTCAGAGCATACCAGTCCAAAAGAATTTAGAGGACATCTTATGGACCTAAGATTAGGTAATTTTAATTGTCACACTCCTTTTCTATCACAACAGTCTCTTTCAACTATTCCACTCCATGAACACAGGACCAGGTTAAAGGAACAGACATTGAAAGGATGGAAATTTACTTGTGTCTTCCCAGAGAGATTGTATATAAAACATTAAAATAAATCTAGCGGATATTTTATTTGCTCTTCCAATGTTCCCAAAGAACTCCCATGCAATGCCTGTTACTGAAACCACTTAGAGGTAGAGAATTCTTAGGGAATAACAAATCAACTAGAAATAAATGAACACACTAAATTCTGTTAATATCTGGTATATACTTTATATTTATGTTCCCCATAAACTCATATGTTGAAAACATATCCCCAGTGAGAAGCTATTTGGAGATAAGGCTTTTGGGGGAGATAATTAGAAATGGGATTAATGCCCTTATAAAAGAGGTACCAGAGACTCCTGCACCATCTTCCACCACGTGAGGCTACCTCAACAAGACAGCTATCTAAGGATCTCACCAGACATTAAATTGCCAGATCCTTCATCTTGGACTTTCCAGTGACCAAAACTGGGAGATAAATTGCTGTTGTTTATAAGCCACCCATTATATGGTATTTTGTTACAACAGTCTGAGTAGACTAAAGCAATAGATAAGTACAAACTAGCTTTTTGGCCTGCATTAGATATCTAATGACTATATTATATGGTTATTTTAAGGAAAAGCAGAATAATATGTATGGAGCTCTTTTTCTATGCTACCATATATATGATAGGATATTAGAAATTTAATTAACACTGAGTTTATTATTATACTCTCATTCTGTTCTGACAATGTCTAATTTCTAACTAGCCTTAATCGGTAAGAGTATGCAAGTATGTATATGTGGAATTAACAATTATTGTAAGGAAATTATTATTATTACAAGGAAATTAAGACACAATTGAGTAATTGAATAATTATCTTAACATAATTGACATAACTGAATAATTCACTCTTATGATATACAGAAATTATTATAAGACAATGACATTTGCTTTTTTTGGATAATCTCCATCCTAACAGGTGTAAGGTGATACCTCATTGTGGTTCTAATTTGCATTTCCCTGATGATTAGCAATGTTGAGCCCCTTTTCAGATACCTGTTGCCCATTTGTATGCCTTCTTTAGATAAATGTCTATTCAAGTCCTTTACCCACTTTTATTAAGGTTATTTGTGGGTTTTTTGTTTTGTTTAGTTTGCTTTGTTTTGTTTTTGCTATTGAGTTGTGGGAATTCATTATATATTTCAGATATTAACTCCTTATAGACATATGGTTTGCAAATTTTTTCTCCCACTCTTTGTTGATCATTAACTTTGCTGTGCAGAAGCTTTTTAGTTTGATGTAGTCCCATGTCTATTTTTGCATTTTCTGCCTATGTTTTTGGTACCTATCCAAGATGTCATCATTAACCCAATGTCAAGCTTTCCCCCCTATGTTTTCTTCCAGTTTTACCATTTCAAGGTTTAAGTATTTAATCTATTTTGAGTTGACTTTTGTGTATGGTGAAAGATAAGAATTCAATTTGATTCTTTTGCATGTAGATGTTCAGTTTTCCCAAGACCATTTTTTAGAAAGATTATCCTTTCTCCCACTGTATGTTCTCAGCACCTTTACGGGCTTTCTATTCTATTCTATTGGTCCATATATCTGTCTGTATGCAAATACCATAGTCTCAATAAATGTTGGCAAGGATGTGGAGAAATTATAACCCTTGTGCACTGGTGGGTGGAATAGAAAATGATATAGCAGCTACAGAAAACAGTATGGAAGTTCCTCACAAAATTAAAAATAGAACTACCATGTGATTCATAAATCCCACATATCCAAAAAAACTGAAATCAAAATCTCAAAGAGACATTTGTACTCTCATGTTCATTGCAGCATTATTCATAATAGCCAGGATATGAAAACCACCTAAATGTCCATTAATGGATGAATTAATTTAAAAAATGTGTGTGGCATATATAGAAAATGAAATATTATTCAGCCTTTGAAAAGAAGGAAATTCTGCCATATGTGACAAATTAGACGAACCTGTAGGACATTATGCTAAGTGAAATTCATCAGTCACAAAAGGATAAATACTGCAAGATTTCACTTACATGAGGTTTCCAAAAGTCAAACTCATAGTAGCAGAAAATAGGATGGTAATTGTCAGAACAGAGGAGGTAAACTGGAACTATTGTTCAACAAGTATAAATTTTTAGTCATGCAAGATAATGATTCCAGAGATCTGTTCCACAATGTATTACCTGCAGTTAACAATACTGTATTATACAATAGTATCTATTAAGTGGGTAAATCTCATGTTAATTTTCTTGCAATAAGAAAAAAAAGTTATATAATTGAGTACTAACATGTCTAAATTAATGTCCACAGGTCCAAAGATTTTCTTCCAATAAGTTATGTGAGAAGCAGTCGTTAAGTTTTAAGGGTACTTTTCACAAATTCTAAATTTATGAATTAATAACTCATCTGTAGATTTTCCAATATATCATTTTTGAGATATGCTGCTTATCATAAGATTTTCTATATGCAAACTACCTTTTAATTGCTTTATATACATTACGTAAAAAAATATTATGATGTAGATACTATTATAATGCCAGCGATGAATGAGGTGACTGATACACAGAGAAGTTAAGAAGTTTGCTCAAGGTTACAAAGCAAATACATGGAAGCTCCATAATGTGTTTTCAATCTCCATATTATCTAAAACAACACTATATTGCCTCTGACATTATATCTTGGAATATAACTTTTATTGCTACTTCCTCAACAGCTGGTCAGTAACCTTCTCCTCATAACTGTTCAAATTATTAGTGTATTCTGGTTATGTTTTTCTAGAAATATAGATCAACATGCAGCTCAGGCTAAACAGAACCTGCAAAATCGCATCTTCTGACAATCATTATTCATTCAGGTATGGATATATGACAAAATTGAGAAAATGAGACATGAGAAAATATTTTGTGGGAACTTCTAATAAAAGCTTCTTCATGTTCTGAATTTCTAAAAGCAAAATTACATTGTTTCCTTTAGTAAGATTGTCAGATTTAGCAAATAAAAATACAGAATGAACACTTAAATTTGAATTTTTGATAAAGAGTGAATAATTTTTTAAAGGACATACTTAAACTAAAAAAAAAATTATCAAAACTTCAAATTTAACTGGGTATCCTATATTTCACTTGGCAGTCCTACCCTTTAGTTAATTATAGAATGAAGACCTGGAAGCTCTTCGCAGACATCTTGTAATTCTAATAGAAAGTCAGTCTTCAGATGAAATGGCAGGAAGCAACAGAGATGGAAACAAACAAGATAATGATAACATACTTCAGCTGTTGAAACCAAACAACTCCCAAGTCTCCCTAATCTCCTATTTTTCACTAACCTAGCCAATATACCCCATTGTTTCAGCTAGGGTAAATTATTATGTGACTATAACCAAATATACCTACGCTGATATACACTAAAGAACTACCATAGAGGGTCGCCTGGGTGGCTCAGTAGCTGGGCATCTGCCTTTGGCTCGGGTCATGATCCTAGAGTCCTGGGATTGAGCCCTATATCGGGCTCCCTGCTCTGCAGGAAAGCCTGCTTCTCCCTTTCCTACTCCCCCTGCTTGTGTTCCCTCTCTCACTGTGTCTCTCTCTGTCAAATAAATAAATAAAATCTTAAAAAAAAAAAACAAAAAAACAAAACTACCATAGAACACTACTGATCTAATCAAGTTGTTGCTGTTCTCCTGAACATAGTTCAGCCATTTAAAGTTTACATACTCCATAGATGGAAAGAAAAGTAGCCTGGGGTCTATCAGATATGTTATGTCATACAATGTAATCACTTCGGTGAATTTGGCTCCTAAGACCTGAAAGTTCAAGTCAGAATACCAAAGGGATAATAAAAACTCAATTTTGTATCATGCAAAGAATATCACAAATCAGTACCAAAGCCAGCAATACTCAAATACAATATCGTGATGTCAGAATTGTGTATAGTTTGTTCCATCACTGCACATGAATGATGTGGAATGTTGGTTGTTGTCATTGTTGGTTCTCTACAAACACCTCTTGAGTGTATCTCTGTTTATGCTTGGTCCATTATTCAACTGCTATTTTTATTATCAGCTCATTATCTCACTGATGGAATGATATTTCCATGATGATACTGAAATAGGTCTGCATAAAGACATTGACCCATTTGGGTTTTGGTTAGAATCACAAAACTAGGCACAATCCTCCACAGAAAAGGTGATAACCACTCTTTGAAGTGTAAATTGTGTTCCTGTGAAAGAATTTGGGTGGTAATAGAGATGAAAACTTTGTACTAAGTAGCTTGAGTAAGGAAACTCTGTTGAATATTTATTATATTCAAATAACCAGTTTCGTTTTAGCATATTCTGAAAGCAGACATCATAGAAAAAGACTACAAATAAGTGTAGTAAATTATTTTTCTTTAAATGCAATCCTAGTTTTCTCTTACATTTTCATGTCTTCCCTCTATCAGTCCACTTAATTTACTATTTCTTCCCTATAAGAATTTCTATTTGTATCATGAACACTGCTCTAAGCTATATTTAAACACTGACAACCTCCTCTATTTTTTATCCAAAAACCTTTTCTAGTTTCTCATTTTTCTTGAAACTAAAAATCAAATTTTGCTTCGAAATTTGTTCTCTCTCAAGATTGACTTATTCCTAGGTCATTTCAACCATGGGTGTGTTTTCCTCATCAGCTTCTCCTTCATGATACTGAACATACATTCACCGGATGCTTGAATATCTGGTTACTCTTTCAATTGTGAAAAATAACATATTTCTATAGACTTTATTTACATAGAAATTGAACAGACTTCTAATGCATCTTTTTCTTCTGTGGGAGTATACATGATCACTATTAAGGTACACTGAATAATCACAAAACCTGAGACTAAATACTTAAAACCTACTTGAGCTAGACAAGAACAGAGCTATTGCAAATGAAAAAAAAAAAAAGCAAAATCCCATTCAGCTTTGAACAGCTATGAGCATTCATACGGGTAAATAAATAACATGTATGAGCATTTTACACGGGTAAATAAATAACAGAATGTATCCACCACATACTAGATTTTTTTCAAATACTCCTTCAAAAGAAGTTCACTTATATCAAATATGTACCTAAAAGTATGTGTGTGTATACGTATTCACACCCACACTCTCCACCTCTCCACATAAACGCTATTTATATACAAATACACAAACATATGCATATATGAATTCAAGTATATAAATATTTATTAATCTATATGTATTTCATCATAAGAAAAATGTTGGAAGCAACCACTATTGGAAATCGATTGAAAGAAAAATTAAGAAAATTCCAGGAAGGATAGCCATTGAAATGATGAAAATGATAACCTTTAAGGTTTGCTTAAAAACAAAAAACAAAAAGCAAACCAGGGTGGTTTAAAATATCTATATATCAGAAAGGACATATTATTTTGTGAGATATCCTGCAGTGACATCTATTTTGTTTTGTTCTTTCTCAGAAGAAAAATGCTAAACAGACTCTAATAAAGGCAATCCTGTGTCATGAGAAGAATTGATATTTGCTAGGAATATATCCCTTGTTACTCTTCATTTGAACATTCTGAATATCCAGAAACAGAGAGACTTTTACGATGATGAATGAAAACTAAAAAGAAATCAGACCAATACAGAGTAAAAATTATAATGTTAAACAGTTTCAACAAACTAAGTGAAATAAAATTCTAAAAAAATTAATTCTAATACTCTGTTCTAGCATTAAACATTAAACAGTCTCAACAAACAATGAAATAAAATTAATTCTAAAAAATTAATTCCAATGCTGTCAAAATACAAGTAAAATATAGTCAAAAGAGAGAAGATAAAAATTTGGAAAGAAGTATTTAATATGTTATACTAGATTAATATCCCTGTCTCTCTCTCACACACACAAACTCTGTCTCTGTTTTTCTGGTTTTAGAAAACCGCTAAATACAAGCTGCATTTTTGCAGAAAGATCAGAGTTAATGGGATTCTGCGGTAAACTTGCTGGGATGAACAAGGCCCTTTCTTAAAGTGGAAATTGTGTTTGACTTCAGTTCACCTTTTCATTATTTTCTCTCTCTAGTTACTTTTTAACAAATCTAATGAACTAACCTATAAACAAGGAGCATTTGTAAAGCATGGGTAATTAACATGGGTCATGGGTTAATCGCAAGAAATAAACATAATTTGCATGTTTGTTTCTCAGAAAAGGAAGACAGGGTCTTGAATTTGAAAAAGTCTAACTTTATATTCTTCATTCATTCTTCATTGGTGGCTGTGGTGGTGCAGCTACATTCTGCTAAAGAAAAACAGTGGCTCCTTTGACCTAAACACTGTTTTTATTCATGCAGTTGATGGACCAATTTTGGTGAGAAAAAATTATGGCAGAATCAAGTATTGCCTTTTCACTGAAACTTGACTAGAGTCTAAAAATAACATAAACTACCCTCATAACTGGAGGCACAACTAGCTCTTTATTGTAACCACAGTGTCTCATACATTATTAAAATAGAGCTACTGAACAAATAAAAACCGAGCCAATCATTAATATTATTTTTTCCAGTTTGAGATACAACTGACATACATGACTGTATAAGCTTGAAGTATATAGCATAGTGGTTTCAGTTACATATGCTATGAAATTATTATCACAGTAAGTTTATCAGGCATCCAAGTTTATCTGGATATAATAAAAAGGGAAAGCAAAAAGAGAAAGAATGTTTTTTTCTCTTTGTGAAGAGAACTCTTAGGATTTATTATCTTAACATCTTCCCTATATATCATATAACAATGTTAGCCATAGTCATCATCCTCTACATTATATCCCTAGCATTTATTTATCTTCTAACTGCAAGTTAGAACATACTGACTACCTTTCTCCATTAATATTCTTATATTGCAGATATGGTTATTATTAAAAGTGACTTGTTCAAGATCATAAAATACACAAGTACCTGTAGAGCAACATAAACTCATGATTTCCAAACTCCAAGTTATTTTTATATTTTCCACATACAAAGCTGCCATGTTAATGTTCTCTTCCATGTGCTTTCAAATGGATAATTTTATTAATATTACTGTTTACATAACAATCTTTTAAGACTAAAAACTTTGGAAATTAGAATTTTATTAAATAAAGACACTCCAAGTGAGTCAAAATTATGAAGTCAATTTTTTTCTCTAAATGTAAGATTGTCTAATAAATAATGTAAAATAGTTAACTGATTTCACAAAATGTTGTCTAATAGTGTGAAATTTAGATCACAGTAAAATCATTTTAATTTACTTATAAATGGCATACCAAAGATAAAATTAAATGTCATCAGGATAGGATAAGATAGCTGTTTTGTCATTTCTATAAATTATTAATCAATTTTCTATATTTAAAATTCAGTCATCAGAATAGCAAAAATGTTGGGCACCTGGGTGGCTCAGTGGGTTAAGCCTCTGCCTTCGGCTCAGGTCATGATCTCAGGGTCCTGGGATGGAGCCCCACATCTGGTTCTCTGCTCAGCAGGGAGCCTGCTCCCCATGCTCTCTCTCTGCCTGCCTCTCTGCCTACTTGTGATCTCTCTCTCTCTGTCAAATAAATAAATAAAATCTTAAAAAAAAAAAGAACAGTAAAAATGTTACCTTTAAATATCTTCCGGACACATCAAGATACATTTTAAGAGTCATTCTGAACTTTTTATAACATTGTGTTCTGCCATTCTAAACTTTATCTGATTATTTCTGAATTTATTGGTCGACTTTCAAAACCTCTAATTTATCAGTAATAATTTTGGCAACAAATAATACATATTTTGTCCAGTTTGACTCCAGCACTTATGATATATTGTGCTGGAATATGATATAGAAATTTATGATAATAAATATGAATACAAATTCAATGACTAAATATTTTATTAAATATCTATTTCTTAATTTATTGGATTAATTTTGGGTAGTTACTATTATTCTATCTTTCATATTATATTTTCTAGTAGTGATATTATTATCCACCTCAATATGTATCATTATGACTTAATTCCTAGATAGATATATGTAAAATTACATCTGAGATTTTTGGCACTAGAATTTCTATTTACAGTTTTCATTTATAAATAATCATTTTTAATGATATATTTTTAAAAGATTTTATTTATTTATTTGACAGAGAGAGAGATTACAAGTAGGCAGAGAGGCAGGCAGAGAGAGAGGAGCAGGGAGCCTGATGCGGGGCTCAATCCCAGGACCCTGAGATCACGACCTGAGAGGAAGGCAGAGGCTTTAACCCACTGAGCCACCCAGGCGCCCCTATAAATAATCCTTTATGTTCCTTAAAGAAAACGCTAACACTTACAAATAAAATGTGTTCTGCACTTTCATTTTTGTATCAGCCATTGTTGTTGAAATGCAGTTTCACATAACATTTCAAAATAAAAATATTTTCAGTTAGGAAAGAATGTCACTTATGCATTATTTTATGCAGGTTTTAAAATACTGTTTTAGTTTAGTTTTACCATTAGTATTTTGCTGAAAAATATTGATAATCTCTCCTCTGTCAGCTTGTTAAAAACCCTTCATATTTAGTTGCTTCCCTATTTCCTATCTCACCAACACCCAACAGATGAAAAATACTATACATGTACATATTTTTTTTTAAAGATTTTATTTATTTATTTGACACACAGAGAGATCAGATCACAAGTAGGCAGAGAGGCAGGCAGAGAGAGAGAGGAGGAAGCAGGCTCCCCGCCGAGCAGGGAGCCCGATACGGGCCTCGATCCCAGGACCCTGGAGATCATGACCTGAGCTGAAGGCAGAGGCTTTAACCCACTGAGCCACCCAGGTGCCCTACATATACATATTTTTATAGATTTCAGAAAAAAAACATAAAGCATTAAAACCCTCATTTTATAAGACATAAATAGAAATATAATAATACAGGGAAAAAGCCCTTATTTCAACCATTCATTAGAATGTCTACCTTTTTCAAAACAGAATGAAACCAAATCAGAATATTAACTTTTATAATTTTGCATCTTCAAAGAGCATTTAATATATTCTTATGTCCAAGTGAAATTTATGAAATGAATAGTTTTGGTCTTCTACTTCTAAATGTTCCCAATCTAAAATAGTGACAAGTATAAGAAATGAGAAGCCTCCGGTCTTCTCAATATTAATTCTCATCTTACTATAATTTCAATTATATTCAATTTCAACATTAATTGGATGTTGTGCCCATTTTGTACATTGACTAACCCACTGTCATTTTCCAAGTCCTTTCTCTTTTTCTGTGCCCGCTACACTGGATTTCCCAAATTCTCCTACAGATAGGATGACCATAAATTGTTCAGACCAATGCTCAGCAAACAACAATCTGCTGGTGTTGATTCAGTCTTTCTCTTTCTCACACTCTAAAATGGAGATGTAAGACCTGTAGATATGACAGCAGTCTAGTGGACATGAAGTGACACGACTGAGGAAAAAATCCAAACACACCAATGAAAAAGAGCAGAACTCTAAAAGTATTTGGTTATCTGAATTTTTGAGTTGCAAAATCTCCATCTCACATTTAAGTAATAATATTAGAGTTTTCTGATATTTGTAACAGAACACATTCCAGATGCTGAATTGGTTATTATATATGTGTAAAATATGATGTATATGTGTGAGTCTGTATGTACATGCTTATATACACTGATACTTTAGAGTTTATTTCAAAAGAGTTGCTTTCTATATTTGGGGGAAAAAATGAAATTTGCATGCATGAACCAAAAGATTCCAGATATAAGCATAGCCTTTATTATAAATGCCAGTTAAATCCCCATTCTATTCTCTTATCACCAATTCATTTATCAGAATTGCAGATAAACATGTATCAGCTGGAACTGTGTATGTGAAGATAAATTAAGGCAAATTTTATTGTAATAATAATTATTATAATGTTGCTAGTGTATTTATATATCCTTATACCCCCAATAATATGCTAAATGTTTGCATGCATTATTCTAAAAAATCTGTCCAATTAATAGGAGGTAAATATATTCTTTTCATTTTCAAGATGCTTTTTTCAGCCTCAAACAACTGAATAATTTGACCAAATAAATGCCAGTTATGTTATTATAGGCAATTTTCATTGATTCCCATTTTATTTAATTCAATTTCATCATGTTGCACCCTTTTCCTAAGATGAGGTTCTTCCATCATCAAGTTTACAAGGACTGGGAAGTATGATATGTCTTTCTTTCAAATCACTCCCTACTCATTTACATTTACATTCAACCTCCTTGTCTAGGAGTTGGGGAAAAATATTCTCTTTAGTAACCAGAAATTCTCAGTAATTCTGGTATAGATCAAAAATGAAAGCTGAAATAGTTTAGAGGGTTAGGAAAGAAAAGGAGAAAGAGGAACCAATATAGATTGGAAGTTTCCAAATCTAAAACCTATTCCTGACTTCTCACTACACAGTTGTGTGGTTGTAGCAAGTAATTTAATTATTTTGAAAATGAGTTTAAGTACATTTTAAAATGAACAGAATCATGCAGTTAATATAGAAATCTAACATTTAAATTTCATATCTAGGTATTTGACAAATACCAGAATGTGTAAATACACATTATTTTGCCATTCCAAATAACTCCCTTTATTCCAAATACATTGTAATTAAAATTGTGGATCACCCAGAACAAATTCATTGAAGGTTTTACTCTCAGAAATTGAAATATGTGGAGTAATATAGAAACAGAAAAAATAGCACTAAGTAATCAGCTAAACATTCTATTAATTACTATTACCTAGGCTTCAGAACTTTCTTAATTTCTTTTCCTCCTAGAAACCTGATTATTCAAGATTCTTAGTTTTCTTAGGGTTTTCTTTTATAAAAAAAAAGGCTAATAAATTTTCATTAGCTTGCTTGTAAGTAAAGGCACACAAATATTACCAGTGCACGCAGCAATAAGAAATCCTGGGAGCTCAGTACGAATGCTGAGTTCTCATTATTTAGCTTTTTATTCACCAAACTTGGCAGCCTCAGGAATAAACTTTCCACACCCTGGTTATTGTCCAACATCCAGACAAAATGTTGTCGTAATACAGGTACCTTCTCTTCCAGTGTCATAACTGACCTGGAATTTTAAATGCTACCCATTTTCTCAAACTACAATATATCCCAAAAGGAAAAGGATTCTGGAAAGTAGTTGTCCATTCATTCCACAGGAAAGCAGGAATAATTTCACTCTGAATTGTATACTCGTCTTAAAAATCAAACCCTATAAGCTTCCCATTAGCTGCACAGAATTGCAATCATTTTCAGTTTTTTGTTTTGTTTTGTTTTTAATTGATTTTTTGGGCAGGGTCTTTGAAGGGGTGGAGGTATGTGGCATGTTCTGAGCTCTTCCCCTTCTGTATAGAATAAATCAAACTTTAAGATTAATTATTGGGCATCTGGGTGGCTCAGTCAGTTAAGCATCTGCCCTTGGCTCAGGTCATGATCTTAGGATCCTGGGATAGAGCCCCCATGTTGGCTGCCTATTAAGTGGGGAGTCTGTTTTCTCACTACCTCTGCTCTCTCCCCCACTCGTGCTCAATCTCTCTCTCTCTCAAATAAATAAATAAAACTTTTAAAAATAATTATCATAGACATTTCATTAACTTTAGTACATTGCCTATCAGACACCACTCTGAGCAATTTTCCATGAGGAGCTATTAAGAGTTCTAACTTTTATTTCTTAAACCCTTGGAGAAATATACTTAATATGTACAATCGAACTGATTTTCATCCAAAACATTAATTTCAAAAAATAAGAGTTATGTAATACATATTAAAGAAACTAACACATGCTTATCTATGCAGCATTTTTGAAAATGATAAAATATTAGGCCCTAGGTGTTTTGTTTGTTGACTCAGAAAAGTATGTAGTAATTGGATTTCTAAAAGTACAAATCAAGGAATTGAGGGAAAAATCACAAAGTTCAGATTTTAGTATAAATATATTTTAATCTTAATTATGATCAGTGCTTTGTAATTTTAGTATGTAATTTTTTTACATAACACTAAGCACCAGAAAGATTAAAAGAGTGACTTTTGGTTAATAGTGCTTTACTACTTTTAAAAAATCACAATTAAACACTTTGCTTAATTTGCTACAATAACTTAATGAGGTCTTCCTAATTGTACACGCAGACTAAAGAAAGGATTGGCCAATGTTATACAGCTAGGATTGACAAGGCTTCAATTCAAAGGGAATGAAGAAAGGGAAAGGCTAATCACACCTTTAAACTGTATTACTATAACAACTGTTCTAAACACATTAAATATGTAATATAACCTAATTCTCACTATATGTGTGTATTTTGAAATTTCACTTTTTAAAAATTTTTTGGAAGATTTTATTTATTTGAGAGAGAGAGAGAGAGAGCACACGCACATGAGTGGGGGTCGGGGCAGGGTAGGGGTGGAGAGAGAGGGAGAAGCAGGCTCCCCGCTGAGCAGGGAGCCCAATGAGGGACTCAATCCCTAGACACTGGAATCATGACCTGAGTCGAAGGCAGAAGCTTAACCAACTGTGCCACCCAGGTACCCTAAAATTCTACTCTTGAGAATATCAAAGTCTATGAAGACAATTAATGCTAATATGTGGCATTAGGATTAGGTCCAGGTCTATTTTAAATCCATCTTGTTTCTGTCATACTACAGTAACTCTAAGTCATGAAAATACATGTGTATATGTAACTTTTCAATCACCATATAAAAATAATACTTCAAAAAGTGATTGCTAGGAAACAAGAATGGGAGATTCAAAAAACACATATTTTGGACCAAAAATATTCTCTCTCTGTTTCAGTTCCATTATCATGGGGCTTAACAATGAGCATAAGGATTAAAAATGATCCAAGATAGCAACTGTTAATTTGGGGTCACTGCTACCTCCAGCAACTAGGAAATAATTAGAAGTGGGTCCAGAATGTCTGTATTAAAATAAAAATCTCATGTACATCAAATGAATAACGTTAATTGAAAAATACTGGTCTAATTTATCCTATGTACTAATCTTACTATTTTGCCTAATAGTAAATGAATAATGTGTTATTAATCAGTATATCTATAATAAGCCAGGAAGACTGCTAAATGCTTTCATCTGCATGACATTTTAAATTCTCATACAAAACTGGTGAGGTTGGTACTATAATTATTTCCATTTTATCAAGGAGTTTATGTAATTTCCCCAAGATCACAAAGATCATAGGAACCCATTCTGTGTTCTTAAATATCAGAAGGCAAAGTGTAGATATAAAAAATGAAAAATAAATCATATTATGAGGTCAGCATTTTCATGGAATCATCTTGGTTTTGTATTGGCAAAGAACCCTCCTGATTATTTCAGAGACCTACTGAATTAAGTAGAAAGCAATATCAATCTAAAATTAAACTTTTGAACATTTCTAGTTGTTAAACATTTAATTTTCTTTCATATATTTTCAGTTAATTTTATTATCTAGAATGAATGAAAAAAAATGTATTAATGTTTGAGAATTGATTAAGTACCTGAGTTTTTATTTTTATTTCTTGGAAAGGCTTTGTAGCTTTTTGTTTTGTTTTGATTTTTAGATTTTCTTTTCCTTTTTTATTTTAAAATTTTTATTCAAATTCCAGTTAGTTAACATACAGCGTAATACTATTTTCAAGTGTACAGTATAGTGATTCAACATTTACATACATTACCTGGTACTCATCACAAGAGCACTCCTTAAGAACACCTGGTGGCTCAGTTGTTTAAGCACCTGCCTTTGGCTCAGGTCATGAAATTAGAGTCCTGGGAACAAACCCTGAGTTGGGCTCCTGTGTGGGGAAACTCCTCCCTCTGCCTGCCATTCCCCTACTTGTGCACTTATGCTCTCTCTCTCTCTGACAAATAAATAAAATCTTTAACAAGTGTAATATTTAATCCCTATCACCTATTGAACTCATCCACCACACACCTTCACTCTGGCAACCATCAGTTTATTCTCTGTACTTAAGAGTATGCTTTTTGGTTTGTTTCTCTCTCTCTCTCTCTCTCTCTCTCTCTCTCTCTCTCTCTCTCTCTCTCTCTTTTTCTGTTTGCTCATTTGTTTTGGTTCTTAAAATTCACATATGAGTGAAATCAAATGGAATGGTCCTTCTCTGACTGTTCTCCCTTAGCATAATACACTCTAGCTCCAACTATGTTGTTGCAAAAGGCAAGATTTCATTCTTTTTTAAGGCTGAGTAATATTCCATTCCATTTCATCTTCTTTATCCATTCATTAGTCAGTGGGCTGTTTCCATACTTGGTTATTGTAGATAATGTTGCTGTAAACATTGGAGTGCATGTATCCCTCTGAATTAGTATTTTGTATTCCTTGGGTAAATACCTAGTAGGGCAATTGTTGGATCTCAGAATGGTTCTATCTTTAATTTTCTGAAAAACCTCTATACTATTTTACAGAGTGGCTGCAACCATTAAAGAGGGTTCCCTTTTGGGCGCCTGGGTGGCTCAGTGGGTTAAAGCCTCTGCTTTCGGCTCAGGTCATGATCTCAGGGTCCTGGGATCGAGGCCCGCATCAGGCTCTCTGCTCAGCAGGGAGCCTGCTTCCTCCTCTCTCTGCCTGCCTCTCTGCCTCCTTGTGATCTCTCTCCCTCTGTGAAATAAATAAATAAAATCTTTAAAAAAAAAAAAAAAAAGAGGGTTCCCTTTTCTCTGCATCCTCATCAACACCTCTTGTGTCCTGTGTTGTTGGCTTTAGCTATTCTGAAAGGTATGAGGTGATACTTCATTGTAGTTTTGATGATCAGTGATGATGAGCATCTTTTCATGTGTGTGTTGGCTATCTGCATGTCTTCTTTGGAAAATGTCTATTCATGTCTTCTGCCTATTTTTTACTGGGTTATTTGGTTTTGGGGCATTGAGTTTGATAAGCTCTTTATATATTTTGAATACTAACCATTTATCAGATATGTCATTTGCAAATATCTTCTCCCATTCTATAGGTGGCCTTTTAGTTTTGTTGATTATTTCCTTTGCTGTGTAGAAGTTTTTTACTTTGATGAAGTCCCAATAGTTTATTTTTGCTTTTCTTTCTCTTGCCTCAGGAAATATATTTAGAAAGAAGCTGTTACAGCCAACGTCAAAATGGTTACTGCCTATGGTCTCCTCTAGGATTTTTATGCTTTCCTGTCTCACATTTATGTCTTTAATCCATTTTGAATTTATTTTTTTGTTTGGTGTAAAAAAGTGGTCTTGATTCATTCTTTTATTGCATGTTGCTGTCCAGTTTTCCCAACACCATTTCCTGAAGACTGTCTTTTTCCCTTTGGGTATTCTTTCTTGCTTTGTCAAAGGTTAATTGACCATATAGTTGTGGGTTCATTTCTGGGTTTTCAATTCTGTTCTATTGATCTATGTGCCTATTTTTGACCTAGTACCAACTCCACAGAAATACAATTATAAGAAAATATTATGAAAACTATATGCCAACAAATTGGACAATGAGGATGAAATGGATAAATTCCTAGAAACATATGAACTACAAAACTGAAACAGGAAGAGAAAACTTGAACAGATGATAACCAGCAAAGAAACTGAATCAGTAATCAAAAGATTTCCAAAAAACAAAAGTCCAGGACCAGATGGCCTCAAACAAACATTTAAATAAGAGTTAACATCTATTCTTCTCAAACTATTCCAAAAAAATAGAAAAGGATGGAAAATTTCCAATTTCATTCTATGAGGCTAGCATACCAAACCCAGATAAAGACTCCATTAAAAAAGAAATCTATAGGGGGGCAACTGGGTGGCTCAGTGGGTTAAAGCCTCTGCCTTCGGCTCAGGTCATGATCTCAGAGTCCTGGGATCAAGTCCTGAATCAGGCTCTCTGCTCAGCAGGGAGCCTGCTTTCTCCTCTCTCTCTCTCTCTCTCTCTGCCTGCCTCTCTGCCTACTTGAAATCTGATCTCTCTCTCTCGCTGTCAAATAAATAAATAAAATCTTAAAAAAAAAAGAAATTTATAGGCCAATATCCCTGATGAACACAGATGCAAACATTCTCAATAAAATACCAGCAAACCAAATCCAACAGTACATTAAAAGAATCACTTGCCATGATCAAGTGGGATTTCTTCTTGTGCTGCAATGGTGGCTTAATATTTGCAGATCAGTGAACATGACACACCACACTGACAAAAGAAAAAGGATAAGAACCATATGATCCCTTCCATAGATTCAGAAAAAGCATTTTACAAAGTATTGCATCCATTCACAATAAAAACCCTCAACAATGTAGGGTTAGAGGGAACATACCTCAACTTTATAAAGACCATGTATGAAAAACCCACAGCTAATATCATCCTCAATTGGGAAAAACTGAGAGCTTTTCTTCTATGGTCAGGAAAAACATTGGGATGTCCACTTTTACCACTGTTATTTAACATAGTACTGAAAGTTCTAGCCTCAGAAATCAGACAACAAAAAGAAAAAAAAAAGACATCCAAATTGACAAGGAAGTTATTTTCACTATTCACAAATGACATGATACTCTATATAGAAAATCTGAACGACTCCACCAAAAACTGCTAGAAGTGATACATTAATTCAGTAAAGTCGTAGGATACAAAATCAACATACAGAAATCTGTTGCATGTCTATACACCAATAAATAAGCAACAGAAAGAGAAATTAAAGAATCAATCCCAAGGGCATCTTGGTGGCTCAGTCAGTGAAGTGACCGGATCTTGAGTTTAGCTCACGTCAGATCTCAGGGGTCTGGGATCAAGCCCCATATCGGGCTCCCTGACCATAATGGAATATGCTTGGGATTCTCTCTCTCTCTCTCCCTTTGCCTATCCCCCCTGCTCATACATGTTCTCTCTCTCTCAAATTAATAAATAAATCTTAAAAAAATCAATAACAAAAATCATTTACAATTGTACCAAAAGTAGTAAGATACCTAGGAGTAAACTTAACCAAAGAGGTAAAAGAAAAATATAAAACACTGATGAAATAAACTGAAGATGACACAAAGAAATGGAAAAATATTCCATGCTCATGGAATGGAAAAATAAATATTGTTAAAAGGTCTACACTACCCAAACAATCTACACATTTTTTATTAACATATAATGTATTATTTGTTTCAGGGGTACGGGTCTGTGATTCATCAGTCTTACAGAATTCACAGCGCTCCCCATAGCACATACCCTCCCCAGTGTCCATCACCCAGCCACCCCATCCCTCCCACACCCCTCTCCTCCAGCAACCCTGAGATTAAGAGTCTCTTATGGTTTGTCTCCTTCTCTGGTTTCATCTTGTTTCATTTTTTCCTCTCTTCCTCTATGATCCTCTGCCTTGTTTCTCAAATTCCACATATCAGGGAGATCATATGATAATTCCCTTTCTCTGACTGACTTATTTCACTTAGTATAATACCTCATTGCAAACGGCAAGATTTCATTTTTTGATGGCTACATAATATTCAATTGCATATGTATATACCATATCTTCTTTATCCATTCATCTGTCGATGGACACGTGGGCTCTTTCCATAGTTTCACTTTAAACACTGGGGTGAAGGTGCCCCTTCGGATCACTACATTTGTGGTAAATGCCCAATAGTGCGATTGCTAGGTCATAGGATAGCTCTATTTTCAGCTTTTTGAGGAATCTCAATAACTGTTTTCCAGAGTGACTGCACTAGCTTGCATTCCCACCAACAGTGTAGAAGTGTTCCCCTTTCTCCACATCCTTGCCATTTAATGGAATCCTCTTCAAAATACCACCAGAATTTTTCACAAAGGTAAATTGTTTTAATATAGCAAAGTCTTTCTGATTAATTCTGTACTAAGCTCTGTGGAACACCTCTGTATTCTCTAGGAAGCTATTCTTGTGACAGTGGCAGCAATCCAACAAAATAATGAGGATTCTGAAAATTCATCAATCTTTCTCAATTTATCCCCTATCTTTCATTTTCTTTGAAATTCTGCATTTTATTTACCTAAGAAAATGAATCTATCATACAACTTTGAAAGTTCCTTTTAATTATCCAAACTGATTCTCTTTGATCAGAAAGAACACCCAAATAACCATCTTTCTTGTGTAAAAGGGAAAATCCACAGTTCATTCTCTTGTTCAATATTCTTCTCATCAGGGCTTGCATGGTGCTGGGGCAAAAATTGCTGTCTTTAACTGCCAGTATCCATTATCCATGATACAGTCAGAGATGTGCCAGAAGAAATTTGATAAGGCTTTTCTCAGAGGGAAAAAGAACAACGTGTTATGCCTAAGAATGTGGGCTGCCTAGAGAGTCAAGTGCATCAAGTCATCATATAATAAAATCAAGCACTCTGCTAGTCACCACTGTGTGAATATAAATAGTATGAAATTTGTCCTTTCCTGAAATAATTTAAAAATACTAATGTAAATTTCTTAATAATGCTTAAACTCTAAACATTGTTCAGTCAAATCTTGATTATTCATTTTAAAGATGGATAATGACAGTGCAGAGTCTGTCCTCATGTTTAATCCTACATATAAATATCTCTGGGAAATCTTGGATCTTCCCAGGCTATGTTTGGTGCCCTCCTGTATATACTTAATTTTCTGCACTACATTCCAGCTGCTAACATATTATTTACTGCTTGGTTTTGTAATTACCTGGTCACTTTTTGCCAGACTCAAGGCTGAACATATCTTGAGAACAAGAATTCTATCCTTTCTTTATTCTTAGACTCACGTGAAGTGCCTAGCACATACAGATTCTACATATTACTTCTTTTCACTATAAATGCATTAATATATCCTTATATACAGGGCAGTGCCTGGCACATAGCAGTAATTTAATTAAATATTATCGATTGATAAAGACTGTAAGACGTGCAAGAATTTAGGCAAATGTAACCTCTGTGTTTTGTAACTTCTTTATTTCACAGTTAATTTGTGGTGAGTTATCTGATCTCTAATGCTCTATCCTACTCTGCAGAACATTGAGGGTTTATTTATAAAAGAGAACAAATTCCTCCTACAGAACTGGCTGAGACTATGGTGTGTGTAAGACATCCTGTTCTGATGCTCTGTTAGAGGGCTAGGCACATAGGATAACATGTAAAAACTAAATATTTGGAGAAAATGAAGAACTACAAACTATAAAATTTAAAGGTGCGATTTTCATTAATAATACATAGTCCTTCACACTCTATTCATGTTGAAGACTTCCTAAATCTAGGTAGTTCTATATCCTATTGCATTGGCAATTAGTTAGCTAAAAAATACAATACTGGGGCAACTCATTAAATGTTAGATCATTCCTCTCTCCCCAGAGTGTCTGGAACAAACACTGCTCATCAGGATGACAAAGAATTTGGGAGAATTTCTCATCTCCCAGCTTCCTTGATTATTGTCTCTTCTGTTTGCTTTTCCACTATTCCTTCTTCAGGAACACCTACTGGATCTTACTGAGGTTTTCCACTCTATATTCCATCTTTTAACTTCTCCTTCCTACTTTCTGTATCTTTATTTTATGTCCTGTATTCTAGGTGATTTGTAATAATCTTTAAATATATTAATTTTCTTTTGAGTTGCTCCCACTCTAATATATAAACTCAGTAAAAATCATACTTACTACTTTATTTCCAGATTTCCTATTTGTTTAGAACAAGTTTAGTAGTCCTTTATTGCACAGTGGATCATATCCCATGCCTACTGAATGTTGTAAGTATGCTTATATAGAAATCAATTTCTAGTTGTTTTATTATGTGCTATTTTAAAGGTATAATCTGATGATGTCTTTAAATTCCTGATTCTCTTTCATGACTGTACATCATTATGTATCATCCTCAAAAAATGTGTGTGTGTGTGTGTGTGTGTGTGTGTGTGTGTGTGTGTGTGTGTGTATGCTTGTGTTGGGGGGAATTTTTGCATTTCTCTTTGCTGAACATAGTTACTATTAATGTTTAATTTTTCAGTTTAGGGTTGCTGGACAATATGGGTAGTGAAAATCAAGAGTGTGAATCAATGCCTGTCTCATACTTTAGATTCAATTAGAGTCCTTTTCCCCCTTTCCTTATAGCCATTTTCTTCACTGTAGCCCAGACTGATAGTTGGAGTTGATCTAGTGTCCATTTTACAGAAATGACTGTGCATATGCAGTTTATGCAGGGCTTCTTTTTGAGTCATCTTCATGAACAAGCCTGAAGTCTCAGCTCCCATCATCAGAGAGGCTAAATCTGATCCCTTATTAATAGTTCCTTCTTTCAAGCACCACCCCCCCATTTCTGAATTCAATTTATGCTCACCTCAGAGTTGTGTTTTCTCTTTGTGCTCGGCATCTAGTGATTTTTTTTCCTACCTTGAAATCAAATTATGTATTCAAATGTTAATTTCATTTTGTTGCACACTTTCTTATGTGTTTTATGGGAGAGAGAATTTTCTCTATCACTTCAGCCTTCAGTCCAAGTTTTTTAAAGAATAAAATCCATTCCCTTTAGGTTGAGCTCATAGTCTCTACAACTGACCCTTTGCCACTCTATTCCATTAGATCACACTGTACTCATCGAATGAATTTTGTTCCAAATAGATGAGTATCCTCAATTTATCTTTGCTTGTGATGTCTCCTAAAAGAGGAATTTTACCCCCCAGTGATATTTATTTTGGCTTCACTTTTTTTGCAGCCTCTTTCTGAATATTTTGGTTTACTATCTACAATTAAAAATTTTTATTATCTATACTTTATATCAAAAAAGAATATCATATACTACATTAGAATTAGCCATTATGAGCATATAGTTAATATTGTGATACCAATACCAGAGAAAGAGTAGTGATGGAACATTATTTCTGGGTTTGTTATTATTACATAAGGAAATCCCTGGCAAAAGCCTTTACCATGTTTCCTTAAATTTACAAATTCTCTTAAGATGCCTCTAATTAAGAGTCTCAGAAAGAGATGAGGGAAAAATCTCATAATTCTAATTTTTCAAAAAAAATTATTAAAGAATATTTTAAGGCTGTGAACACCCTCATTGGTTTCTATGGAGAAAAATGATTTACAGACTCAGTAAACAAGTAACTATAAACCCTTTTATAGTTCCCCTGTTCCTTCTTGCAGGAAGTCTCAACAAATTTTAACTTTCCTTCAAGACAATATATTTCAAAAACAATCACTATGTGCAGGTATTTCTGTTTTTCTCCCTTATAATCCACACTTGAAAGAAAGTACATACCATTAAGACTGGTTCCCAAAGTAATTTCAAGACTATTGTCCACACAACCTTTATATCACAAGTTGTTAAAAACCAGTGATGCCACAAACAAAAGACAGGATTTGACTGCATGAGCCAGCACAGAATACAAGGGCTTAGTAATACTCTTCTTTCAAATAATCATGTTTTTAAAATAAATGTTTCCATAATATGAAATCATTTTAAGAGTTTACTGTTAACATTCATTTTTTTATGGATAAATTTTCTTCAATTGATAACCATTGGTCAAACCTTGTGCATTTGAGAGAGCACTTATGCATTGTGAGTTGTTATTTTGTGGACACAGATAATCCTAATACTAATGTCTGCAATTTCTTTTAGTGTAAAAGGCAGAGTGAACCAAGATGTGTTTTTTAACTTGGCCCTGCAGAGAATCACCAAAAGATATATAAAGCCTCCACTCAGGTCTTAGAATAAGAGTTATGATATTCTCTACACCAGCTTTAAGAAGGCTAAAACTCTCGAGTGTAAAGCCTAACTGATTTTCTCCAGTACATTAATCAAAGCACCTTTGACAACTAGAATTATGTTGTTATCATGTGAGACACTCAAATTCTTCTTAATTCCCAGGTGGCACTTATTTCACTATTCTGCAGAAGGGACAGATGAAAGAAACCTTAGTTAAAATATCAAAGGGAATAAAAATGGTAAAGTATTTCCGATCAGCCATACATTAAACAACAACTTGACTTTCAAAAATCAAACACTAATGCTGCACATCCTGTCGATCATCTCTTGCAGAAATAAGCAAAAGAATGATTTATGCTACCTCTTTATTGTTAGTATTTAAATTATGTGTATATTTTTATAAAATTAAGTTTTATTCACTTTTATAATGTTTGTAACCCCCCAGTAAATGAATAGCATATACCAAAACATTGGTCAATGTCAAATATGGCTGCATTCATTCTTAATGAAAGTAATTAAAATTTGAAAAAAAATTATGGATGCAAACACACCAAAGAAGCACATATGTAAAAATAAAAGTGTATCAGACTACAGAAAATTTAGAGAACTGAAGAATTGCTGCAAGACTGAACTTCAGTATTTTGTGTTTAATGTGAATAAGAAAGTTTAGATGTATTGAACTATGCTTATTGAACCTGACCTTTGTTAACTGAGTCCTAGCTGAGGTACCAGACTGTGATCCCTTGTCTCTAATGTACTAACTCTGGATCAAAATTTACTAAATCCTAAAATCTGGAAATCTGGAGATCTGCCTGTATTTTTGATTTATTTACTTTATTGCTACTATAGCAAATCTAAACTTCTGAGATTTCCAGGAAAATAGGAGGCTGTTCCAAGGGCATATAAGTAGTTAAATTCAAGCAACACTTTGAGGGAAAATGCAAAATTCCAAATGTTATTAGACATTTGTCAGGTAATCATCGGCATCATCATAATAATCCTAAACAGCATTGAAAGAAAAAGGACTGCTTTAGTCAAATGCTGTATCAAATTTAGAGGGTGAGTTACAATTGCTGGATGTAGACAAGATGTCTGTACAACAATCTGTAGGTAGTATAACCATGTTAATGAAAGTTTTAAAGAAATATGATCAGAACACAACAACAATATCTTTTTATTATGCCCATGTTTCCCTGTGTTGCCCCTTATTTCAAACATATTAGCAAAATAGTTAGGGCAAAGGAGAAAATGCCCTAAATTATAATTCTGAATAAACTAGAAACATTCACTGCATCATCAGCCATAATAAAATTTTCACTTCTTCACAAAATATCATTATATTGTTGCCTAATTCTAAATAATTAGTATAAGGTTTAAGAGTTAATACTGGAAAATAAATTCTCTATTTTTCCTGCAAGTTTATCAGCCCCTAACTTCTAAAGACATATTTAACCCATTAATTCTGATTTATTTTCAAAGATATCACAATTTATGAATGGAATATTTACATTTTATTTTAAATTTCCTAATTTTACCTAGGGAAAAACTAAATTATATAAACAAATTAATGTCTAAGTGACCTCTTTTGGTAGTGAGACTAGTATCATCTCAATTAGGGAAAATTCCTAGTTTTCCACATAGAGCTAATATTATATATTACAAAACCAAATTTTTTGAAGCAGTGGAAATTTCAGAATCATTGTTCTATGCTATGTATTTTATAAAGACAGATATTTTCTTTCATAAAGGCAAATTATATTTTACTCAAATTTTATTTTATTTTTTTAAAGATTTTATTTGACACGGTGGGGGGGAGAACAAGCAGAGGGAGGGGCAGGCAAAGACAGAGGGAGAAGCAGGCCCCCCACAGAACAGGGAGCCCAATGAAGGGCTCCACTGCTGGACCCTAGGATCATGACCTTAGCCAAAGGCAGATGCTTAACCAACTGAGCCACCCAGACCCCCCTTTATTCAAATTTTAATTGTTCCATTACAAAATAATTTTCAATTTAATTATATCATCCAGAAAGATACTATAAACATTTCTACCCCCTTTCTCTCTCTACCTGTCTCTCAAAAAGTGCAACTTAGAAAAGCAACAGCTGGGAACCTGGGTGGTTCAGTCAGTTAAGCATCTGCCTTAGGCTCAAGTCATGATCCCAGAGTCCTTGGATTGAGCCCCATGTAGTCAGGCTCCCTGCTCAGTGTAGAGTCTGCCTCTCCCTTTGCCTAATGCTCCCCCTGTTTGTGCTCTCTCTCTCTGTCAAATAAATAAAATGTGAAAAGAAAAAAAGAAAAGAAAAGAGCTATCATCACAGTTAATGTTGAAATATTGACCTTTTTCTCTATAAGACTGCAAATACAGTGAGCAGCTGCACACTTAGATCTTTATAAACAACACTGAACTTGAGATACTAGCCACTCCTACAGAGTAAGAAAAAGAATAAGCTCAAAAAGGAAGTGTCCTTAATTACTGATTAATTGTTGTGTTAAGTCATAAGGAGTATATAAGAATAAGCCAATTTGTCAAGGTCACAGAATACAAGTTTAATATATAAAAATTGATAATACTTTTAAATTCTAGTGATGAACAATTATAAATAAATAATATCTAAAATATGATATTTATAAATATTCCAAAAATAATATGTTCATTTTAGAAATAAATAACAAATAAATAACTATAAATGATAAGCTTCTTTAAAATTAAAGTATTCTGCTCACTAAAAGATATTGTAAATTTACACATCATTTTCCTTTTACAGTTTATGATTTTTATGTTCTCCCTAAGAAATCTTTGCATACCTTAAATCATATAGATTCCTGACATCAGGCTGAGAAAATCTCTTTACATTCCTTGTTTGCTGAGAGTTTTACTATAAACAAAATGTTAAATGTTGTTAAAAGCTCTCTCTTGTCAGTAGAAAACTTTTGTCGTTGTTAGTATGATGAATTACACTGACTGATTTCTTCATTGTTAATCAACTTTTCATTCCTCACATAAATTCTGCCTTGGCTTGATGTTTATTTTTTAAAAAATACTGATGGATTTTTTTTGGTTAGTATTTTAATTAAAGTCATACACCTTTGTTCCTGATTAATCTTAATCTGTAATTTTACTTCCCTTACATCTTAGTAAGGTTTCAGTATTAGGATTATGCTGACCTTATAAAATAAGTGAGAATGTTTCTTCTGTATTTTCTAAAAGTGGTTTGGTGTGAACTAATTTAACTTCCTTTAACTTAAAACTTTCTTCAGAAATAAACTGAGAACTTCATTAAGGAGTAGCTAACCTTAATGGATATACGTTGTTGCTATTTCACAGTGAATTTTTCACACTCATTATGTTATGAAAACTGAAGAAATAAAGAAGGGAAAAAAACAAATTAGAAGAAAGCAGGATTCACTAAAAAGTCCAACTTTATGTAATCATTTTTGGTAAGTGTATACCTAAGAACATAGAAATTGGATGGTATATATTAGGCTAGCAGTTTCTAATCTACCATGAGATAATGAAAGAAAGATGTGCCCTTGACAAGAGATTGATTAGTCTCAAACAGGATGGAAAATTCATTCTTCCCTAAGAACCTTCTCTGGTAAGAAGCACTGCCAGTTAAGGTTGGCCTTTTCAGCCAGATAATTATACCACAACCCTAATGGAATTGTTAATCAGAGTTAGATTTAGGTACTTCACTTTCAATCACAAAAGATAATAACGCTCAAGTATGTGTCTGCAAAAGAAATATTATACATACCAGGAAAGAGGAATATCACCATAAATAATAAAATATACATTGGTTCTGACATGGATACACACATATACATATATTTTTGTATTTAATATGTGTTATGATGTGTAGTAGTAATATAAATAAAATATGAACGTTCTCTATTTCCCCTTATGTGTTACTTTTTTTTAATGTGCATGGAATTTAATATCTTGAAACAAGAGAGATGACAGATTTTTTTTTTTTTTTTAAAGATTTTATTTATTTATTTCACAGCGGGAGAGAGATCACAAGGAGGCAGAGAGGCAGGCAGAGAGAGAGGGGGAAGCAGGCTCCCTGCTGAGCAGAGAGCCCGATGTGGGCCTCGATCCCAGGACCCTGGGATCATGACCTGAGCCGAAGGCAGCGGCTTTAACCCACTGAGCCACCCAGGCGCCCCAGATTTTAAATTTTGAATAAAACCACAGGTCATCTATTTTATCCTTCTGAAAGACAAAAATGGCTTGTCCACAGCCATTTATATACAACACAATAAGACACTCATTATCACAAATGAATCTGGTCATTTTTCTCTAATTTCAGCATTTTCTACTTATTTTTCATTCCATTAAACATATTTGAAAGCGAGAACAAAATTTAAAAGACATTTTTGAAGTGATAAAAGCAGTTGTGATTTCCTAAACTCAACAACATTTGTGCATATAAACTATGGAGAAGCATGTTGGGGTGGCAACACTTCTTTAAACTTCCAGAACCTGCACAATGTTATTGTTAATAATACAGAATATACATAAGGTGATGACAAATGATAAAAGGAACAGAACACATACTTAAAAAAAGAATTCATAGTTCTTCTTGATGTGCTCTAACTTGTCTGGTTTCAAAATGGTAAAACTAGGTGATGAGAAGAGTTTTAATTTTATTCAACACTATAAGATATAAAAAGTCAGGTAGCTAGGTCTCTCCCTCCCTATTATTTTATCAGTTTTGATTTCCCTCGAGTCAGTGCTGTTTTATGTTCTTCTTGTTCAACATTTGCTCTCGAGGAGCAGTTCTTTTCAATTTTATAATAAAAGAGCAGATGTTTTCTAAAAGTGGTATTCACATGATTGAATTTATTATAATAGTAAAAAAAGGTGTGACTACCACCTGAAGCCTTGTTCTTAGAAATGTGCACTCTGAGACTGATGCAGTACTTTTAAAGAAAAAAAATAGTAAGTCAAAGATTACCATAGTCATTACAGACATTATACAAAAGTTGTACTTCAAAATGTAAACCGTGCAGGTGCAACTAGATGCTAATGAGTAGTATCTACAAAGGTTAAATATAAATACATATAATTATAGCTTTTTTGTGACAAGAAATTATTACTTTCTTTCTTACTCATAAGACATATCTCTAAAGTAAAAAACTGAAATGAAAGAATATTTATTCTGCAATCATAACAGGACAATGAAATGTACAATTATGCTTAAGTGTTGAACATTTTGAATATACATTGCTACTGCCTGTAGATACAGTAAGTTTTTCAACCAATGAAACACTGTATAATAGTATATGTGAATTTTGAAATTTTAAGCTGATGCTGAAAGAAAATATATATCTTTTGTCTTACGTCAAATTTATAATATGAACAATCCGTGCAAAATCTTAGAAAAAGTCATCTAGTATTATGGTAAAATCTATAATAAGATACTTTGAAGTAAGACTGCTAGAGTAAAAGCATACTTACTCCATAGGGATAAATTATGAACTAATTCTTTCCTGCACAGTATATATAACATATAATTTAATATTATATTTGGTACCCTGTGTTGACTATGGAAATATAAGTCACATTATTGAATTGCCAATACACAGATATTCCTTAATGAGTTATGGATTTTAGGATAGAATGGATAGTATCAGCAATATAATAAAAATGAGAAATCCCTATGAAATGTTAAATGAAAAAAATAATGAACCTAAAAATATCTCAAAATAAAAAGTTTAGTTAAAAATAGATGAATGAAACTGGGAACAAACAACTATTTGGATCAAGGTTTAATAATGTAAACAATAGTCCTTAGGTAATATAATCATTTTATTCAATACAAACTTAGGAAGCATCAATAGGAAATGACCTTATGCCCTTATATGACTTCACAATATTTACAGAATGCTCCTAATGCAAGTATAATTTATTTTCAAGGTATTGTAAGATAAAGTGATTTTTTAAAAAAAGATTTATTTATTTATTTAAGAAGGGGAGAAGCAGAGAGAGAAAATCTTCAAGCAGACTCCCCACTGAGTGCAAAGCTCAACACGGGGCTCCATCCCACAACCCATGAGATCATGACCTGAGCCAAAAACCAAGAGTCAGATGCTTAACTGACTGAGCCACCCAGGCTCCCCGATAAAATGATATATTATGTAATAATAATAATATTGCTATCACAGTAACAGGTAAAGCTCTTTATAGGCAATATACATTTTGTGTATATAAGAATGAATTTAATGTTTATGAAGTAATTCCACTGGATAATACTTCTTATTTTTTAGTAGAGCAAATGAAGAATCACTTGAGATCAATGTCAAAAGAGACATACAAATTAATTATTCCAAATCCAACTCACACTAAGAATTCTACAAAGTAGTTATCATCTTAATTTGTAAAACCAAGGATGAAAGAGCAAAAACATTCTTACTTTTCCTAAAAGCATGAAATAGCTGACAATAAGGAGTAAATTTATCTTTTTATCTGACACTGACAAGTACTCTAACAGCAATAAAAACTTTAATAGCAACAGTACTTGCACCATTGTCAGTGAAACCACTTACACAGTACTTACACTTTAACATCAGTTAGTAGAAAGGCTGTGTTGGTACAATTCTGCAATTCTGTGTTCAGACAAATTGTTAGATAGATCATATGTTCAACCTTATATACTTCAGTGTTTGGGACTTTCACCTCTTTTCTATATACTTTAGGAACAACTTCTTTTGAAAAACTAAAAAAATTAATTTCTAAAAAACAGAAAAACTAGAGCTAAACATTATTTTCTTCAGAACCTGTAAAGAATTGATCCATTAACTTCTGGCTTCAAATCCATACTGGTTTCCTCTTTTAAGGATGACTACAATGATTTGTGCTGAAGTCCAACAGTTTTAACCAATATTCTTAGGCACTATTTTTGCAAATGTTATCAAACTTAAAAAAACAAATATTCTATGTTACTATAGTTTTGTCCTAACAGACTCCCAGCAAGAGTGTCATGAGTTAATATTTCTTGATTACTCTTCTAGGATATTAAATGAAAAAAACAATAATCTGCTTTAGTCCTAGCCCTACACACAATCCCCCATCAGCATCCCACAGGCTACACTTGGGTAATTGTTGTCATAGAAAAAATAAGCATTGGCCAGATCACAAACATACACTAAGTGCAAGAATCTGCATTGTACTGAAAAATTCCAAAAAGTGTATTCCATTTGGAATGGCAGCTAACTAAAAGTTTTCATCCTATTAAATTTATTATAATCATTTACATTCTTCAAGATCCACCGCTGTTCAAATTATAGAACTTGGGAGGTAATAGAAATCATTATACAACTAAAACACTTCAAAAAAATATTTTTTCTAAAGATTTTATTTATTTATTTGAGAGAGAGCGAGAGGGAGCAGGAGCAGGGGCAGAGGGAGAGGGAGAAGCAGGCTCCCCGCTGAGCAAGGAGCTGGACGCGTGGCTAGATCCCAGGACCATGGGATCATGACCTGAGCTGAAAGCTTAACCAACTGAGCCACCCACATGCCCCCAAAATTTTGATAATGGTACCAATCTTTGAAAGTCCTCAGGGTCATAGGATTACTTTCATTTCAATTTTTTTAGTAGGAGAGGTGTTCCAAGGATCTTGGCTTCTCAAATTTTCCACCATATTTCCAACTTTGTAGATATGGAAGCCACTTGGTTATCTATTTATTATCTAGATCTTAATGGATCTATTAAAAGGTACATATTGCCTAAAATTAGTGATCTATCCATAAGCTTCCATTCAGACTAGTGGATCAAAATCGCATTCTGGGTTGTCAGAATGTGGATGCACCAGTTTATTTGTCCATTCATCTATTGAAACACATTTTGTTACCTTCTGGTGGCCGAGGTTGTAAATAAAACTCCATAAATATTCACCTGCCAGTTTTGTGTGGATTAAGTTTTCCCATGATTTGGGTGAATATTTAGGAGTGTTGTTGGATGACATAAGAATTTTTAGCTTTGTAAGAAATGGCTAAACAATCTTTTAGAATGACTATATCATGCTGTATTTTTCACCAGCAATGAATAAGAGTTTTTGTGACTCCATTTCCTCGCTAACTATTCATTTGGGGTTTTTAAAGCCATTCTAATAAGTATGCAGTGGTATCTCATTTTTTAATTTGCATTTTCCCAGGAACAAATGATGAGCATCTATATATATGATTTTTATATAGCTAAATATGTTTACCAATTAACATGGCTGTTAGGCTTATAAAATCCTCCCCACACCGAGGTTACATAGATTCTGCCCCGTAATTTCTCTTACTGCTTTAACAGTATTTTGAATATTTTTTGTGTGTTTAAACGTTTGATTTATATATATATATATATATATATATATATATATATATATATATATATATCTTCCTTTGTGAGATTTCTGTTGAAAACTTTTCACAGTTTTTAATCTGGTTATTTTTATCAACTTTAAGAGTACTTTTCATATTTTGAGTATAATAATTTACCACATATGTAACTTGGCAATATTTTCAACCATTCTGTGTCCTGTCTTATCATTCTCTTAACAACATATTTCAGAGATCAGAAGTTTTTCATTTAAAAAATTCCTACTTACTAATTTTTTACATTTAAAAACCATCCTTTTGGTATTTTACTTAAAATACCAAATACTCATCAATGAACCCAGGCCGTACATATTTCTTAATGTTTTCTTCTACAAGTATTACAGGTTTGCATTTTGTGTTTAGAGATATCCATTTTTATTTCATTTCTGTATTAAACATATTTTTGCCCAGGTTTATCCATTTTCATAAGGAAAACCAATTGCTACGTCACCATTTACTGGGAAAAAAAATAAAACTGCCTTTTCTCCACTCAATTGCCTGTGTGTCTTTGTCAAATATCAGTTGGATTTATTTGCGTGGGTCTATTTCTGCACTCTATTCTATTATCTTGACCTATGTGTCTATTCTTTCACAATACCACACAGTCTTGATTATTATGGTAGCTTTAAACTTCAGTCTTGGCTTTGGGTAGATTTAGTCCCGTGACTTTATTCTTCTTTAGTGTTCTAGGTCTTTTGCCTTTAAATGTACATTTCTTTGAATTTTTTTGATACCTACAACACAGTTTTCAAAAGATTTTGATAAGATTTGCATTTAAATCTAAACGAGTGGAGAAAAACTTACACCTTAATAACTGAGTTTTCTAATCCATGAATATGCAATAATTCTCCATTTAATTAGCTTGCTGGATTTTCTTTATCACTGTTTCATAGTTCTCCACATACAGACCATGTACATATTTTGTTACTTATACCTAGCACTTTTTTGATGCTAGTACAAATGGTATTGAGTTTTAATTTCAAATTCCAATTACTCATTGCTGATATATAGGAAAATAATTGACTTTTGGTATACCTAAAGATATAACCTTCTATCCTGTGGCCTTGCTACACTTACTTATTAGTTCCAGGAGTTCTTGTTTTTGTTTTTCCCCAGATAATGAGGAGTTTTCTACATAAACGATCAGGTTAACTATGAATGAAGACAGTTTTATTTCTATAAAATAAAAGTATACTATACACACACACACACACACATTTGGGGTCTTTTGAACTAGTTAATATTTTCAGTACAATAAGTAGGAGTCACTACAGAGGATATTCTTGCCTTTTCTTGATATTTGGGGGTAAGCATCCAGATATTCTCATAATTAAAGATGATACTAGCTCTAAGCATAGCTGTGTATTGTATATTGCTTTTATTTGGCTAAGTAGGTTCCCTCTTGTTATTTTTCAGCTTTTATTGTGAATTGGTATCTAATTATGTTGAAATGATTTTTCTGCAGCTAATAATATTTTTATAATATAGACTTATACACTTTTTTTAGTCTGTTAATATGAAATACAGTGTTTGATTTATAAATTTAAACCAACCTTGCTTTCTTGGAATGAATTATATGTCAAAATATATTTTTTTATATATTGCTGAATTTGATTTGCTTATATTTTGAAAGGGTTTTTTCATCTTTGTTCATGAGAGACAATGGTTTGCAATTTCCTTTATCTGTAATATATTTATTTTGTTTGATATTAGGATAATGCTGACCTCACTGAATGAAGTTAGGAAGTGTTAACTCTGCTCCTATTTTCTGAATGAGATTATGGAAAACTAGTATCCAATCATCCTTAAAAGTTTGGTAGATTTCATCAGAAAATGATGCATACTGCTTTAATTTTAGGCAGGTTATTAATTATTGATTGGATTTCTTTGAGAGATATACATGCATTCAGATTATGTCTCTACTTAGGTGACTTTTGATAGCTTGTGACTTTCAAGGAATTAGTCCACTTCATGTAAATTGTAAAATTTCTGAACATAGAGCTATTTGTAATACCTCTTTAGTGTCTTTTTAATGTCCATGGGATTACTAGTTATGATTCCTGTATCATTCCTAATATTGGTAATTTTTATCTTTTTTTTTTCTTGGTTACCATGGCTAGAAATTTATCACCTTTTTTGATCTTTTGAAAGACTAGTTTTTGGTTTCATTGATTTGTTTTTCTCTATTTTTGTGTTTTCAAACTTAGATTTCTGCTCTAATAGTTATTTTTGTTCTTCTGTCTTCCTTTATTGTTTTTAAGATTTTATTTATTTATTTAAGAGGGAGAAAGTCATCACAGAGGGAGAGGGAAAAGCAGACTTGCCGCTGAACAGAGAAGTGGATGCAGGGTTCAACCCCAGGACCCTGAGCTCAAGGCAGACACTTAACCAACTGAGCCACACAAGCATCTCCTTCTGCTTCCTTTAGACCTAATTTATTCTTCTTTTCTAGTACCCTAGTTATTGATTTAAGAGGTTTCTTATTTTCTAATATATGCGGTGAAATAAATGAATAATACATGGGATAGAAAATACTTTTGTTTTTTAGTTTGTTCCAGTATTACGATAAACAAAAAAATAAGCCAGAGTCTGAAGAAATGGGTCTTTCTACTATTTTTTGTACTACGGTGAGCTGTCTGGATGGAAATAAAGTGATCATTCCTAAATTTAAAAAATACAGGGGTGCCTGGGTGGCTCAGTTGTTAAGCATCTGCCTTCAGCTCAGGTCATGATCCTGGGGTCCTGGGATACAGCCCCGCATCAAGCTCCCTGCTCAGCGGGAAGCCTGCTTCTCCCACTCTCCCCGCTTGTGTTCCCTCTCTCACTCTCTCTCTCTCTCTCTCTGTCAAATGAATAAATAAAATTATATATATATATATATATATATATACACATATATATATATAACATTTTAGAACATACCTTATATGATTTTTATTCTTTTGAATTTAATAAGGTATGTTTAATACTCATGAGGTGTTCTAACTTTGTATATATTTTGTGTGAACTTAAAAATAAGCATATTTTGACGTTGGAGTATTTTATAAATGTCAGTTATACTATGTTGCTTTATAGCGCTGTTCTTTCCTGCTATGTAAGTACAAATATTCTGCCTGTTTGTATATCAGTTACTGACAGAAGGGTGTTGGAAGTTTCCAATTACCATAGGGAATTTTATATTTCTCTATTAAGTTTTATCAGTTTTTACTTCATATATCTTAAGGCAACCTTTTTATTTTTATGTTTTATTATATTTATTTTTTAAAAATTTTAAAAGATTTATTTATTTTAGAAAGAGAGAAAGAGAGCATGCGTGGGCTGGGGGAGGGGCAAACAGAAAGACAGAGAATACCTTAACCAGGCTCCACACCCAGTGCGGAGCCCAACATGGGGATAAATCTCACGACTGAGATCATGACCTGAGCCAAAATCAAGCATCAGACGCTTAAAGGACTGAGCCCCCAGGTCCCCCTAAGGAATCCTTTTTAGATGCATGTATGCTTTAGGTTATTATATCTTCTTAGAGACATCACCGTTTCATCATTATGTAATGCTTCTATTTGTCTTCATTTCATCTGAACTCTGTTTTGTCTGAAATTAATACACGTATTCTAGCTTTCTCGGATTATTTTAGCATTTTTGTATTCATCTCTCTATTATTAATCTAGGCATCTAATTTAAAATGAGTTTCTATGAGACAACAAATACTTATGTTTCCTTACTGCACTGTCTTTTAAAATGGATCATCGTATAACCACATTTAAAGTGATTATTGAGAACTCCACTTTTAACTCTGACATGTAAAGAATTTGAATATTGTTTCTTCTTCACTTAAAATAATTTTTAAAAAGTCTGAGCTAACAATATCAATTATATTTGTTGTACCCATTAGGGAAAAGGTTATGGAGAAAATTCCACCCTAATACTTGGACAGCCAGATAAACCCTGAATGTCTCAGCGGATTCTGCATAAATAAAATAGATGCTTCCAACCAGGAACTTGTAGAACACCTTACACAGTAAATTTTGAGTCAGTAGAAGCCAAGGGTGAACTAATATGAGAATTAAAAGGTATAGTCTTAGGATGCTCACCAAAGTTTTGAGGGTGTTACCAGGAAGAATCTCCCCACATAAAAGCCCAGGGAAGATTCTCCCATAGCTCTGGCAGGGGGAAAGGAAAATTGACCACTGTGATATATACGCATGATGTTCTCCCTCCCAAAGGCCTATTCTCCAGTGGAAAGACTTTCACTCTGTGTGATCTGACACAGAGGAAAGGCATTTCCCTGACTGCAGCCCCCCTTAACCTTCTTGTCTTATAGAACTGGGTAGGGGGACCTAGGAAACACTGTCCATGCCATGGGTCATGGAACAGACCTACTAAAGGGTGGATTTAATCATAGGATTACAGAATGCTTCTCCTTGCCCATACCTGATCACCAGCTAGGAGGGCTTCAGTGTAACAACAATGGATTTCAATAAAAAGAGTTCAAGAAAAATCCTCTCTTAAGAGAAATATTTAGTGAAGCTCAAAGACAGTAAGAGAGACAAAAGAAAAAAAAAAGGAATACTAATATGTTTGAAACCCCTGGTACTTATAACTATAAAAAACATTACGCGCAGCACAAAGCCTAGCCAGAGTAACACAAATCTTCATGCTAAGGGCTTATTTTTCTCACCTGCTATTATCTTATACAGAATATTCAGCTTTCAATAAAAAACATTACAAGTGATGCTAAAAACCAAGAAAAAACATAGTTTAAAGAGTTAAAGGAAACATGAAAACCACTCATATATGATACTGATTTTGGAATTATCAGATAAGTAATTAAAAATAACTATGGTTAGTATGTTAAGGAAGCTAAAAAAAAGGCAAGATAGAAGAATAAGTTGGTAATATAAGCAGGAAGATAAAAACCAAGAAAAAAAATAAAAAATAAATGCTAGAAATAAAAAAACACTGTAACACAAAGGTTGAATGCCTTTAATGGGGTCCTCAATAGACCAAAGTAAGAAAATAATCATGAGCTTAAAGATATATCAATAGAAAATTTATAAATTAAAATGTAAAGAGAAAAAATATTAAAAATAAAACAGAATGGAACAGTTAAGAACTGTAACACAATTCAAAAGGTAACATTTATAACTGGAATACCAGGAGAAGAAAGAACAAAACAAATGTGTAAAGTAATGCTAGCTGATAACTCACCCAAATTAATAATATACACAAAACCACAAATCCAGAAAACGCAGAGAAGGTCAAGAAAGACAAATACCAAAAATCTAAAAAAAAAAAAAAATCTGCACAAAGGCATGTCATAATACCACATCCAATGAAAGAATAAAAATCTTGAAAAAATGTGAAGAGGACTTGCCGGTAGAAGAGCAAAGATAAGAATCAGAGTGGATTTCTAATCAGAAACCATTCCAGCAAAAAGAGAGTGGGCTAATTTTTTAAAAGGTTGAAGGAAAACACACACAAATTCATACACACAAACTAGGATTTTATATCCACTGAAATTATCCTTGAAAAGTGAATGGAGCCAATAAAAAAAAAAGTGAATGAGAAACAAATATTTTCTCCAACAAAACAAACAAACAACAAACAACAACAAAAAGCTAAGGTAATTCATCACCAGAAGACCTGCCCTGTAAGAAATGCGAAAAGATGCATCTCAAAGAAAAGGAAAACAAATTCAGAAACTTGGATTTACATAAAGAAAGTCCACTGAAGAAGGGACAAATTAAGGTAAAATAAAATATTTTATCTTACTTTTGATTGATCTAAGGTGATTATTGATATAGTTAAAATAATAATATCTACTACCATTTGTAACTATTCACTACTCCCTGCATTTGCAAACATATGATGTTCCTATAGGGGAAAATCCAAAAAAATTTAGAGGCCATATGAAGAGTGGGTGCCCAGGAGTTTCTTACTCTCACTGCAATGCACACTTAGTGTCTAGCAATCCAGCATTACCAACCATGTCCCTATTACTCTATAGCCCCAGAAGACTTTGCTCTGGGTAGCAGATCTCAGCTGCCTTGTCCTTCTTTATGTGCCTGTCTCTCCAGATTTCACAGTGGCATTTAGCCCGATGACCTCAGTTTTCTATGATATTTAGGACAAGTAATTAATTTTGTGTTTTTCTAACTTTGTTCTTATACTGACAGGAGTGGTGACTTCCAAGCTCTCTATATGCCACAGCTGAGCACAAAAGTAAATATTTGGATTTTTAAGAACTATATCTGTTGTTTTTAAAATATATTTACACAAGATAGAATACAAAATAAAGCAACACATTTTTCTACATACTCACCGTCTGTCTTAATATTATCAGCATAAATCCAGGTCTTTGAAATATATATACACACACACACACACAAACACACACATATATTCACACACACACACACATATATATATACACACACACACACACATATATATAAGACAGAGTAAATGATGTATGTGACATGAATTTTAACTGCTTTAAATAGTTTTAATCATTTATTCTTTTGTGGAAAAAATAATCTAGGTTTGGATGACAATTTCTGGAATGACTTCTTGGTTTTGCTGTGCCTCTGCTTCCCAGTGAAACAATCACAACTGGTAAAAATGATAAAACTAAACAAAGAAAGCATTTAAAATCTTTAGAAATTATCCTAATGGAATGTAATAAAGAAAAAAAATATTGCAGAAAATCTAAATTTCATAAGAACAGTGATAGCCCATAGTACCCGAGCCATGACTAGTTTTGGACCACCCCTGCAAGCATACCATATCATCAAGCCAGAAGCTCCAGACTATGTGAGTGTGACCAAGAAGACAGTGCTCCTTCTCCCCATGCTCCAAATCAAGGGCTGCAGTAACATCTCAGAAGGGCAGGCCACCAGCATTTATCATCTACATCAGCTCTGTGTTGCAGAAGGTCTGCTCCAGGAATAAACAGCTAAGATGTCTGAGACTCCCTCTTTCCACCCAGCCTACAATCACAGAGTAAGAGTTCTACCTCTCTCATGCCATGTTACCCGTGGGCTATGAAGCTGTCCCTGAGGAAACTGACTTCAGTTAGAGCAGAGTATAAGAAGTTCAACCCACAAAATGGGATAAGATATTTTCAAATGACATTACAGATAAAGGGTTGATATCCAAGATCTATAAAGAACTTCTCAAACTCAACACTCAAAAACAATTAACCCAGTCAAAAAAATGGGCAGACGTCATGAACAGACACTTTTCCAGAGAAGACATACAAATGGCTAACAGACACATGAAAAAATGCTCAACATCACTAGCCATCAGGGAACTACAAATCATAAACACAATGAGATACACCCTCACACCAGTTAGAATGGTAAAAATTAACAAAACAGAAACAACAAATGTTGGTGAGGATGTGGAGAAAGGGGAACCCTCTTACAGTATTGATGGGAATGCAAGATGGTACAGCCACTCTGAAAAATAGTATGAAGATTCCTCAAGATGTTGGAAATAGAGCTACCCTATGACCCAGCAATTGCACTATAGGTATTTACCCCAAAGATACATATGTAGTGAAAAGAAGGGCCACATGTACCCCAACATTCATAGCAGCAATGTCTACAACAGCCAAACTGTGGAAGGAGGCGAGATCTCCTTAACCAGACAAATGGATAAAGAAGATGTGGTATATATATACAATGGAATATTATTCAGCCATCAGAAAGGATAAATACACACCATTTGTATCAACATGTATGGAACTGGAGGGGATTTAGTTAAGTGAAGTAAGTCGAGCAGAAAAAGACAATTATCATGGTTTTATTCACATGTAGAACATAAGCAATAGCACGAAAGACTATAGCGGAAAGGAGGGCAATCTGAAGGGGGAGAAATCAGAGAGGGAGATGAACCATGATAGACTATGGACCCCAGGAAAAAAACAGGGTTTCAGAGGGGAGGAGGGTGGAGGGATGGGGTAGCACGGTGATGGGTATTAAGGAGGGCACGTGTTGTGATGAGCACTAGGTATTTCACACAACTAGTGAATCATTGAACACTATATAAAAAACTAACAATGTACTACACAATTGCTAACTGAACATAATTTAAAAAAAGAAAAAGGGTAATGAACAAAGGAAAAAAAAAAGTTCATTCTGACTTAACCCAAAGAGTTAAGTGAACTCTAAAGCAATAAAAGTTTGGTGGTAAGCAATCAGCCACCACAGAAATGCAAATGAAAACCATAATGAAAAAAAACAACAAAACAAAACAAAAACCATAATGAGATACCACTTCACACACACTAGAATGAAAAAGTCAGATTATAACCAGTGCTGAGAACAGGGAGAATTCAAAACTCACACATACTGCTGGTGGAAATGAAAAATTGTACAACTGCTTTGAAAAAATTTCCCAAAGTTTAAACAGAGTTATTTTATGCCCCAGCAATTCCACTTCTAGGTATAGGCCTCATAGAACTGAAAACAAAAATCCACACAAAATATGTATACAAATGTTCATAGTAACATTATTCATAATAGCCAAAAAAGTAGAATCAATCTGAATATTCACCATCTGAAGAATGGATAAATAAAATATGGTATATACATACATAAACACACACACACTTATAAAATGGAATACAATTTAGGCATAAAGAAGAAGTACTAATAACAAGTTACAATCTGATGAACTTTAAAAATGCTGTGATAAGTAAAAGAAATTAGTCACAAAAGACATAGATGAGTTCATATATATATATGTATATATACATATATATACACATATTTAAATATATAATACACAGAATAAACAATATAAAGAGGAAGAAAGCAGATTAACAATTTCCTAGGGCTGTGGGGGTTGGAGAGAGATGGTGGATGAGTAAATCCCAATAGCTTTGGCTTTTTTGGGGGAGATGATGAGATATTCTACAACTGACTATACTAATAGTGTTGTGCAACTTCAAATAAACTAAAATTATGATGTATATCTTTTTTTTTCTTAAAGATTTTATTTATTTATTTGAGAGAGACTGAGAGAGAGTGTGAGAGGGGAGAAGGTCAGAAGGAGAAGCGTACTCCCCATAGAGCTGGGAGACCGATGTGGGACTCGATCCTGGGACTCCGGGATCATGACCTGAGTCAAAGGCAGTCGCTTAAGCAACTGAGCCACCCAGATGCCCGATGTATTGTACATCTTAAATGAGTGAATTGTATGGTAGATAACTGTACTTCAATAAAGCTATTATTAAAAATCTTAGGTTTTTAGTACACTAAAATTATTTTTTAAGTAATCATACATTCTATCAACTATTTTTCTCCCATGATATACTAGTAACTTTACGTTCAATATCTTAAAAGCACACAGTAACCAGGGAAAATATACATTCTTATGACAGTTTTACAGAGGAAGAATTATGCCCAGAGAATTCAACTTTCCCAAAGTCACTTGGCTCTTATGGTGGATGGTCTGGGATATGAATTTAGATCTATGCTAAGCAGTCTTTCTGTAGTACACTAAGCTAACTCTACTGTTATTTAATTTAAGGAGCATGTTTAAACTAGTGCATAATACTGGGTAATAAAACATTACATTACATTTTTATTCATTCTTGTAGACATTTGCTCAATAAATATTTACTGAATTCCTCATATTGCCCAAGCCTGACCTAGGCACTGGGGCATTAAAGAAAATGTGTTTTATTTTCCAATTCAGCACAGTTCTGTTCTATCAAGAAAATACTTTATGCAATTTGAAGGCTCATTAGTCCCTTGGGTGAATACAACTTAGATTTATCTTGGCACAATAAGGAAGACTGAAACTTTTTTTCATTATATTTTATAGCAAATATAAATCCACAGCAGGTTTCTGTAATTAGTTTTATAAGTTGCAAAATGAGAATATTTCTGTTCTCTCTCTCTCTCTTTTACCTAAATGAAATCTGAATTGGAATTTTCGAGGAGGATTAGCTCTACAGACAATAACAGGTAGAGATAACAGAGGATTAGATTTATTGTTGGTATTTTCAATCTTCTATCTGAGTCAATCCAACCCCACTGAAGTATCTGTGTCAGATGAGAAATGGATTTTAGTAAATACACTCAAGAAGCACTCAGGGTGACACGAGTCTCTCAGTTTTCCTGGATCACTGAGTTTTGACACTACTTGAGGAAGAAGTTTTCTGAAGATAGAATTCATAGGACTTGAATGAAAGTGAAAAGATATACTCCTGGTTAGAATGCATATGAAATTGCAGCGCTACATTATTACACAAGTTGACTAGGGCAATTACAGGTATCTGAACAAATTTCTCAAAGAAAAAGCACAGCATTACGACTAAGGGGAGATTGAACTCAAATCAGAGACATTTGCCTTTAACTACCAGCTATGGGAAGCAGAGCTAGCAAATTTTTAAGGGTAAAGTGAAAGACAAAAAGATGGTAACCAATTTTATTGACCATCATATCTTTTTGGTTGGAGTGTTATTTGATACTGGATATTTTGATAACTTGACAGTCCATCTCAAAACTAAGAATTTACAAATTCTTTGACTAATGCAATTCTAAAAGTATATAGTCCATAAAATTATGTCTTGAAGATACTGGTTTCTCTTTACCTTTTCTTTACCTCTCTTATATCCAAATCACTATTTTAAAATAACGTTCTGCAAAATCTAAAATACTGGCTTCTAAATATACTCATCTACAACCTCTTTAAATATTATCAGAATGATTGAAAAAATATGTAGAATAAGACATGTGGTTTCCTAATTAAATTTTCAAATGTCTATTTCCCTTAGAGTGAATGCAAACCCTTTACTATTTAGAAATACAAGACAGTATATGAGCTAACTCTTGATTTACTATCTCATGATGTAGAGCTCTAATCATATTAACTTCCTTACTTTTCTTCAAAATCACTAAACTTTATATATTGGCTTAGCACTGACTCCCATTCTTCAAATAATTCTCTTCCAGCATTTAGCATGGCTGGATTATTCTCCATTATATTGATATTTTCAAAGAGCCAGCTTTTTGTTTTATTGATTTTTTTTATTGATGTCCTCTTTTCAGTTTCACTGATATCTGCTCTAGTTTTCATTATACTGCTTTCTGTGCTTTTGTTTTCCTAGTTTCCCATGGTTAAATCTTGGAATATGGGAACACCTGGGTGTTGGAGACAGTCGAGTGACCAATTCCTTGTTTCAACTCAGGTCATGATCTCAGAGTTGTCAGAGGGAGCCCTGAACTGGGCTCATAGTGAGTGTGGAGCCTGTTTAAGAATCTCTCTCCCTCTTTCTCTGACCCTCTCAGCCACTTTCTCTTTCTCTCTCTCCCTCTCTAAAATAAACAAATAAATCTTAAAAAAAAAATCTTGGATTATGATTATAGACTTTTTCTTTTCTAATATATACATTCAGTGCTCTAAATTTCCCCATAAGCACTGTTCTTGCTCTATCTCACAAAATTTAAGTTATATTTTCATTTTTACTTAGTTCAAAATATTTTTAAATTTCTCTTAAGATTTCTTTGACCATCCCCCCCTTCAAAAGATTTCTCTGACCCTGGGTTATTTAGAAGGATGCTGTTTAATATTCAAGTATTCTGAGATTTTTCCAACTATCTTTCTATCATTGATGTCTAGTGTAATTCCACTATAGTTAGAGAAGACATTTTGTACAATTTCAATTCTTTTAAATTTCTTAAGATGTGTTTCATGTCCCAATATGTGGTCTATGTTAGTTAATGTTCCAAGTAAGTTTGTTTTTTGTTTTTTTTTTTTGTTTTTTTAATTTAATATTTTTTATTTTTTCAGTGATCCAAGGCTCATTGTTTATGCACCACACCCAGTGCTCCATGCAACACTGTGTCTGCCTTAATACCCATCACCAGGCTCACCCATCTCCCTTCTCCCCTCCCTTCCAGAACCCTCAGCTTATTCCTCAGAGTCCACAGTCTCTCATGGTTCATCTCCCCTTCAGATTTACCCCAATTTACTTTTCCTTTCCTTCCCCTAGAGTCCTCCATTTTATTCCTTAAGTTCCACAAATAAGTGAAACCATATAATAATTGACTTCTCTGCTTGACTTATTTCACTCAGCATAATCTCCTCCAGACCCATGACTTCATCAAGATAAAAAGCTTCTGCACAGCAAAGGAAACAGTCAAGAAAACAAAGAGGCAACCCACAGAATGGGAGAAGTATTCACAAATGACACTACAGACAAAGGGCTGATATCCAAGATCTATAAATAACTTCTCAACCTCAACGTCCAAAAAACAGATAATCATGTCAAAAAATGGGCAAAAGACATGAACAGACACTTCTCCAAAGAAGACATACAAATGGCCAACAGACACATGAAAAAATGTTCATCATCACTAGCCATCAGGGAAACTCAAGTCAAAACCACATTGAGATACTATCTTACACAAGTTAGAATGGCCAAAATCAACAGGACAGGAAACAACAAGTGCTGGAGAGGATGTGGAGAAAGGGGAACCCTCTTTCACTGTTGGTGGGAATGCAAGTCGGTGCAGCCACTTTGGAAAACAGTGTGGAGATTCCTCAAAAAATTAAAAATAGAGCTACCCTATGACCCTGCAATTGCACTACTGGGTGTTTACCCCAGAGATACAGATGTAGTGAAAAGAAGGGCCATAAGTACCACAATGTTCATAGCAGCAATGTCCACAATCACCAAGCTGTTCCAAGTAAGTTTGAGAAGAATGTGTATTTTGCTGTCATTGGATGATATAGTCTATAGATTTCTTGATTCACTCAGGCTACTATGACAGAATACTATTGACCAAATGGCTTATAAACAACAGAATTTCATTTCTCATAATATTGGAGACTGGAAGTTTGAAATCAGGGAGCTAGTATAGTGGGGTTCCATTAAGACTCTTCCTGGTTCATAGACAGCCATCTTTTCATTGTGTTCTCACATGGAGGAAGAACACAAAGAGAACTCTCTGGAATCTCTTTTGTTAGAGTACTAATCCCATTCATTCATGAAGATTCTACCCTCATGAACTAATGACTTGCCAAATGTCCCACCTCTTAATACCATTATATTGGGGGTTAATATTTCAACATATGGATTTTGGGGGAAACTCAGTCCATAGCAGATGCCAATTAGATCCAGTTGGCTGATGATGTTATTCAGTTCCACTATATCCATATTTCCAGAAGCAGGAAGAAATTTTTCCCTAAATTCCCTGTAAGAACCATAGGACTCCTAGAGGTAAGGACTCACAAAAATATGGAACATGTATGCCAACATGCATGTATGTGTGCACACTGCTGATAGTAGTTATTTCAAGCATAATGAATGCTGGGTGGAGTTTTCAATTTTTATTTTATATACTTCTATATTATTTGGTTTTTCAAAGATAATTCTCTATACTTATAATTAAAAGAAGTTTTAAACAAAATGACAGGGAAAGGGTATTTATTTATACTGAACTTAAAACCTCCATCAGGAACTTCAATTTTGTTAAATGACTTGAGAACAGATACTGTGTCAATCTGATTTAACTCTGTATCTCTAGCTCCTGACATAGGGGATGCACAATATGTACTTGATAAATACTTTTAGAATACATAAAAACCTTCAAGAGCAACCTTCAGAGATTTTATTAGAAACCATCAATACAAACCACCATGGAGGCTACATTTGAGAGCAAAAAAATGGTACATTTTCTATTGTTGAACCATTATTGCTCAGCAGCCTCCAGCTACCTCTTCAATACTAACATGAACTGTCTACGTTATTGCGGGAAGCATAAAAATTATCAATATTTCCACGAAACTGCATTGAAGGAAACTTTACTGGATTAGATGCCCAGAAAGATGGAATGGCAACATAAATGATTTATAGAAATCTTGAAACACAAGTCATCTTTCAGATTATAGTAGAAAATTTGACCCTGTCTGGAAAAGATGATTACAATACACTATAATAAATTATTTTCTTCTAAAATATCTTTCTTTTTTCGCTTGCCTCCTTCCTTCTTCCTTGTCACAGTTCTCTGAAAAATCCAAAATCTGTTTTTTGTCATGACTGACTTTCTACTAACTGTTCTGACTGCTTTATTCAGGTAAAATTCATGATGAAGGGAAATTATTCATGTAAGTTAAAAAAAAAGTACTTGCCAGATTGCAAGAAGTTTTATATACAACAGAATAAAACATGATTTAATTAGAAACAAAAAGTTTGTTTCCTAGGACTGCAGTCAAGCAGTTTTGAATTTAGGGGCCAGATGGTTGTCTAAAATAGAACATATTTTAGATTCTTTGGTAGCAGTGAAGTAGACTTAAATCAACTGGATGAGAGGTTCACTTTAATCAGGTCAACCAACAGTTGTTACATCAAAACCGACTGAGATTCAGAAACTCAGTGAAACAATACTATTACAAACAAGTAATTCCCACATTCCAACCATCTACTGAGATAATGCATACAACTTATTTCTCATTTCTCTGTTTAAAGATTTGCTTATGTCATAGAAATTACCTCAGTGTTGGGGTGCCTGGGTGGCTCAGTTGGTTAAGCGTCTGCCTTCAGCTCAGGTCATGATCCCAGGGTCCTGGGATTGAGCCCGGCATCAGGCTCCTTGCTCAGCAGGGAGGCTGCTTCGTCCTCTCCCTTACCTGTTTCTCTGCCTGCTTGTGCTCTCTCTGTCAAATAAAGAAAGTTAAAAAAAAGAAAAAAAAGATACTCAATGTTTTATAAAAACAAAAGTCTAAATACAAAAAAGATAAACAAATGTAATTTGCAAGAGATAACTGACAGATCAAATTTATTGAAATCCATGATGAATACTTACATGTTATCAAACCTTTTCTGCAATTTCTTTCATATAATGATTTGAAATGTCCTTTGTAAACACTATGAGAGAAATTAACACTCAATGGAGAAAGAACTTAGAGTTTAATTTCGAAGTCATTCTGAAAACATAGTAAAATCCTTAAATTTTTTCTCATTAAAACCTTTGAAATTTAAATATTAGTGCCTTGATTCCCCTAATCTTGAGTTTACCCATATGATATTGACAATGTGACTAAATGGTTGTTGAGAATTCTCTCCATTTAAATATTCTCTCACTACCAGTTATCACACCAGAAGGAAGGACTACATTATTCACTTGACCATTCATATAGCTGATAAGTATTAAGCAGCTATATGTAAAAGCAACTCTTTTGAGAGGTAGGAATGCAGAGAGAAAAAAAATATGAAGTCCTTTCTCTTATGGTACCTACATTTGATTGTGGGTAAAAAGGCAGATAATAAAGAAATGTGTGAATTTTAGTAAGTGTTGAAAAGAAAATTAATGCAAAAGACTAGAGAGTTTTAAAGAAGTGATATTTTCTATAAAGGAAAAAATGTGTGGGAGAGCAAAAGGGAACTGAAGTAGTGGAAGAGATAAACTTTTAATGATGTTGTCTTGGAGAGGGCATGAAAGAATTGGCTGCCAATATGATTGATAATAGTTTTTATTTCTTTAAGTTACTCAATTTTTTGAAGGTTTGAAGAATATCATTTTAGATATTGGTGTGATGGACATATCTGAGAGAGTTCTGCAAATGTAAGAGAAATAACAGAATAAATGGATGAATTTTTGAGCAGAGAAAAGATAATATCTGTTATAATAGGATTCAAAATGTAAAATGTGGATGAATATACAGGTGAATTTCTCTATTTTTATTCAATTTTCTGCTTGTGAATTTAGAGGACAGTTATCTGCTGGAACTAATAAAAGTGGTAGTAAGATTAAGAAGGTGAGGTATATGAAGAAATTAGATCCTGGGAAATGTGGCAGATAACTGACTAGGGAAATCTGAAAATATTGAAAGATGGGTAATTGATTTTTGAGGTGGGGAACCTGAATTTAGAATATCATCGCCAATCAATTAATTTATTAATGACTTCCTCTTCCCCTTCCCTCAATTTTTTTCTGATCTTCTCTCCCACAAGAAAAATTCCACCCATTTAGAAAACAAGAGTAAAAGATTTCAGTGATATACTTTTGAAATTTTAGTTAATAAATATATATTTTATTACATGCTACATGTAAAACATAACATATGCTATATATATACACACACACATACACACGTGTGTCAAAAGCTTTACTGTGAGGAAGCTACTTCATATGTTTTTAAATATATGTAGTCTAGAAAAAAGTTTTTTTTTTTTAAGATTTTATTCAGAGCGCAAGCAGGAGGAGCAGCAGGCAGAGGGAGAAGCAGACTCCCCACTGAGCAAGGAACCTGATGCAGGACTCAATCCTAGAACCTTGGGACCATGACCTGAGCTAAAGGCAGTCATTTGACCAACTGAGCCACCCAGGCACCCTAGAAAAATGTTCTTGCTTAAAGCATATTTAGTTAATAGAGAGACTGAAAAAATATTTCCAGTATAAGGCCATTATATTTCTTCTATAGATTAGGAGCCTAATATTGAGCAATAAGGAATCGTTTCTAGATTTTGAAACATAAAATTACACTACTATATTTTCTTGCTAGTAATAGTTATTTTATTTTTTCCTTTCCCTTCAGTATTATTTTTTTACTACTTTAGACACTTTTCTGTTGATAATTAGAAGCAAATGTCATTTGTACATCTTCCTATGAAAAAGATAAAAGGTAAGAACACAGTTTTTTGGGTGCCTGGGTGGCTCAGTGGGTTAAAGCCTCTGCCTTCGGCTCAAGTCATGATCTCAGGTTCCTGGGATCGAGGCCCGCATCAGGCTCTCTGCTCAGCGGGGAGCCTACTTCCTCCTCTCTCTCTGCCTGCCTCTCTGCCTACTTGTGATCTGATCTCTCTCTCTGTGTCAAATAAATAAATAAAATCTTTAAAAAAAACAGTTTTTTATTTTTAATACATGCTATCAGTTTTTCTTTAGATTTGTGTAAGTTTTATGAAAACATCCTCCCTAAAAGTCAGAATCCCCACAGATCAATAGATATAACTCACTACTAAGACAGTTGGAAGTTTGGTGGTTCAAAATGGTCTAAGAATAAAAAGATTATCAGTCTGTCGTTAAGTCTCATTTGCATTTTGAAAGGACAATCTACTTTTTTGGTATATAATTTTATTATCTGTAAAATAAAATTACAAATAAATTTAAATTTAATAGTAGTATAGGAGTATCACACAATATTTAGCAATTCTAGAGAAATACAAAACAGTTATCTGTAAATATCAGGAATATATGTATATTTATATACTACATATATTTATTTAAGGGAAGGAGTCTTCAGTTATTTCTTCATACTCCCTTAAACAATGGTAATGCATTTTTGTACTTTTTCCTTTTGTTTAATGAGTTAAAAATAGCAAATAATTTCTCCTTTTTTTTAATGTAGTAAGAAGAGACTGCTCTCAATATCTATTCTCCCCCTTTCATTTATTAAGGGAAGTCTTTTCCTGTGCATCCCACTATCTATCTAGTAAGAACACTTTACAGCCCCTCTTGCAGCAAAGACATTGTGGAATTCAGTCTTGCTCAGTAGGAGATGGAGAAAAATTACATGCAAAATTTCTTAATCATATCCTTTAGGGAAGCTGTTTTTCTCCTTTCTCTTTCCTCCATCCTAAGGGCTGGTATGGGGAAAGGGTGAACGTGCCAGCACTAGTTGTGTTGTCAGTGATGATGAAGCAAAAAAGTAGGAGACGGTTTACTTATATGACTTCCAGTAGCTGAGGTGCCCTGTCCCATAGCCCAGCTATCAGACTTTTGTGTGCTTGAGAAAAGGAATCTTGTATCCTGTTAAAGACACTGTTATTTGCATGCTAATAAAGCAACTAAATAAATAGCATAATTAATAAAGATGCATTTTAAAAATCTGCCAATATGAAATTGCAGCTGTTTATTTTATTCTATTTTATTTCATTTTATTTTATTTTATTTCAAGATTTTATTTATTTGTCAGAGAGAGAGAGCACAAGCAGGCAGAGTGGCAGGTAGAGGCAAAGGGAGAAGCAGGCTCATCGCCGAGCAAGGAGCTCTATGTGGGACTCAGTCCCAGGACCCTGGGATCATGACCTGAGCCAAAAGCAGAGACTTAACCTGCTGAGCCACCCAGGCATCCTGCAGCTCTGTTTAAATACTTGAAATTATTATACCCCCATTACCGAAGAATACATTGAAAAATATAAATGTGATTTTATTAAATTGGACTATATAAGAAGATAATGCTTCTCTTTACATATATGTTGATGTCCAGATGCTTTGAAGCTGTATTTTTTTAAGACAAATAAATATGCCCCTAAGTCCAATATATCATTTTCTTCTTGGTAACATTTGGAGCAGAAGTACAAAGCTTATTTCTAAAATAGGCTTTGTTAGCCCCTGCCTTCCAGCTCAAACCCCAGCCATTCTTTCCTATCTCCCTTTCCTATGTGTCTTCACTCACCACCAGGAATAGTACCCCAGCATGGATACTTTAGAATGCCAGTCAAACTAGCATTCCAATACCTTTTATCATGGGCTCAGTGCTCAGGCTCTGGGGTCTCTCACCACTTTTTCCTGCTTTTCCATTTTAAGCCACCTATGGTTAGTAGGCCCATACATGGGCAAACCCAAGTAGCTACCCTGGTCTCTGAGAGAAACAGAGGAGCACTGAAGCATTCCATGGAACCTTGAAGTACATGGATTTGGTTTGGTCCTATAAGAATGAAATGAATTTCTTTAAAATCAGGCAAATTGCTAAAATAAGGTAATTGCTGAAATCATATATTGCATTGTTGACCAGTGAGAGAAAGGCAAATCAGGGCTTACAGTTTATTCATCAATAATTTAGATAGTACCTTTTTTCTCAAATGTAAGGCATAAAATGCCACATATACTCTTTGACTTCCGTATTTAAAAGAACAAATTTTAAAAGAAAAACAGACTAAATGGACCTGCTATATTATGTGTTTTATTGCATTATATCATCCTGTTTAAAGGGAATCCCAGAAATGATCTTCTGGTTCAGGATTCTCAAAATTTGTTCTCAGTGTTCTAGGGAGTGAAGGTGCTAACAACTGCTAACAACTGGATTCCAGTCCTAACTAGTTCTATGAATTAACATTCATATTTATATCTTTAAAAATGAGGAACATCTCCTTTATAAATATATTTTATATGAAGAAAATGGTTGATCTGGTTTGACTAAATAACAGACCATTCTAGGATATATCGAATATTTTGAAATTGTAAATGTATCAGGTTATTTATGATTTATTTTATTTATAATTTGAAACTTAGGAAAGATCAAATTAATTAAATTTTTAGTCAATATTTAGATTTGACTGTCCTCTTTGAGTTCCCCTAACAAAATATGCATAACACCTATATAGCAGTACATAAAACACCATCTTGTGAGAGTTTTTTTCCTCTACCACCTGAGAGCTTCAAGATAGCCAGAACCAAATAGGAATCATTGCAGGAATGATCACTGCAAATTCTAATTTGAGGTTGGCATAAAACCAGAGAGCTAAATATCCACTGGATGTAGAGGATCCTACTGAGAAGTTCTTGTAAAATATAATCATTGGTACAAAGAACATGGAATTCTTGGGGGAATATCTAAGTTGGGTGGAGGGTGATGAGCTCTTAGATAAGGCAATCATCTTCCTTAGAAGATGATTGCCTTAGATAATGCAATAATTTTCCAGGATGGTGTGTTCATGATGATTCTGCAAGTGAAGAACCAAATCTGCAAATTCTAGGGGACTAGTTAGACTAAATGTTACTTAGTAATATGGGGGAGATTCCAGTTCTTCAAATAAAGCAATCTGAAATCAGTATTTTGCCCCAGGAAGTTGTTACCCTTCCACTCCAGGGACAGGAATAACAGACTGTATGTTGTAGAGAATTTGCAGATGCCTGGGAAGCACAATGTGTTACTCAACTAAAGCATCGGCAGTTCAACTCAAACATGGTCATTTAAAATAGATTTCATTATTTATTCAGTCATTTTCTAGTACTTCAGCAATTTATCTAACATTCACCCCCAAAATCATAGTGAATTGTCTTTTTTCCTGTTTGCTTTTGTTATTTTGTTTTGTTTTATTTTTCTACCTTTTTCTAGTCACTTATTGTTATGAGTGCATTTTTCCTCTTCTTGAGTTTCAAAATGTGTAAGACTCTTACAGTTCTTACAAGTTAAATAATCAGAATTATTATAGAAAATATTTTTGAAAGACTGATTTTGTTTTTTACCATAGGATTTTACTATAATAAAAACTTGTCAGTATATTTGTTTTGTTTTTTGTTTTTTTTTTTTAAGATTTTATTTATTTATTTGACAGAGAGAGAGAGAGAGATCACAAGTAAGCAGAGAGGCAGGCAGAGAGAGAGGAGGAAGCAGACTCCCTGCTGAGCAGAGAGCCTGATGCGGGCCTCGATCCCAGGACCCTGAGATCATGACCTAAGCCAAAGGCAGAGGCTTTAACCCACTGAGCCACTCAGGCGCCCACTTGTCAGTATATCTGTACAACTAATTTTTAGATGATTCTACACTCACCCAAATGAGCATTATATTATATATTATGTCACTGAACTCAGATAAGCAGAGGTCATTAACAGGGTATGTAGCTGTAGTCAATAAACTATGTCACTTTAGAATATTGAACTTTGTACTAATATGCTTGTGACTAAATATTTTGTGTAATATCTAATAAAGGTCAACCCTAAATATTCCCTGTACATTTGATGAATCATATTTTTGTTGTCATGAACTTGTATATACTGAAAAATATACCATAAACAATGCAATCACTGTTTTGCTCTGTTTTGCAATTCTGTTTTACAGAATATTAAAAATCAACGTGATATACACTTCACCAAAGATAGTAGTGTAATGGGAATATCACAATCTTTCAGAGTTTGAGGCAATTTCTGAACTTAGACTTACTCAATCTCTCAGCCTCATGTACCTTATTTGTAAAATGATAACAATGCTTTCATTATAAAGTTCTTGTAAAAATTACCAAAAATATGCATTTACTCCTTGTCATTTCCTAGGCCTTTCATGAATGATGGAACTTTTCTCCTCCTTGGCATTTACTTCTAGTAAAATAAAGTGAACTTACTAAAGAAGCATCTAAGAATGGAGATTAAAGTCTATTTTATCCATATTATTAATGAAGAAAGAATTTAACGATAATCTTACAAGAAAGACAGTTCACACTTACCCAGATGACATTACCCACACTGGGGATACAGCAGGGAATAAGGGGAACAAAGTTCATCTCCTGAAAGAGATTGCATTATATTAGGGGAGATAAAGAATAAACAATGACAATTTCAGGTAAGTAAAACTGTAACAAAAAATAAAAACAGCACTTAAATAGAGAGTGATTCTGAGGGATGGGACACATTTTATTTTGGAAAGGATTTTATGGAAGACATGTAAGAAGAGATGGTATTTTTGACTGAAATTTAAATGATGAGAAGAAAAATGCCATACAAAGATTTGGGGGAAAAAAGAATTTCAGGCAAAATGAAGAAAAATTGTCAATTCCCTAATATAAGAATGAACATGTGTTTTAGATTCAGAATATACATCCACATGCTGGATTGCAGTTAAGGATACACTGAAGTGTTGGCAGAGGCTATATCATACAGAATCTTGAAGTCAGTGGTGAGGACTTGAGTTTTGGTCCAAGTAAATGGGAGAGCTACTAGGTGATTTCAAGAAATCTAGTTATTAAAGATTTTATTTATTTTCTTTTTTTAAATTTTATTTTATAGAGAAGTGGGGGAGGGGCAGAGGCAGAGAGAGAGAGAAAGAATCTCAAGCAGACTCTGCACTGAGCATGGAGTCAGACAAGGGTTCAGTCCTACCACCCTGAGATCATGACCTGAGTTGAAATCAAGAGTCAGATGTTTAACCAACTGAGCCACCCACGTGTCCCACAAGCAGTTGTGTTTTTTGATGTCTTTATTTATGTAATGTTTTCTATTTAAAAAAAAAAAGATTGTGACTATATAGAAATCCAAGGACAAGTGAAACAAAGAACGAGTTAGAATGTTGATTTATATTCCTGGGAAGCAAATCCATTTAACAACAAATCATTGGTAAAAATGGACATTTAAAAGATGAAGACAGACTACATAAATGTAAAAATCATCTTATATATATAGAAATCTATAGCAAATATGAAATATGTACAGTGCAAAAAAAAAAAACCTTCAGTAGATGAATCAGTGACAATTCACAGGAATGTAAACAAAAAAAGTGGGTTTCTCTTTACCCTAAGACAGATAGAGAAAGAATAACTGGATATTTCGAATAGTGTAGCTGTGGGATGACATCAATGAGGAGGTGGTATTTCAACTGGGAACTAAACAATTATAAAAAGCCAGCAATGAAAGTGCTTTCCAGAACAGTTCACAGGCACAGAGATCTAGATGCCCACAAAGAGTCAGATAATAGCTACATGATAGGAAAATGTCAGGATTTAATTGTGATCTGAATTATGGAGCCCCAAAAAAGTTTACTTCATGTCTGGACACCAGGAAATTGATGCCATTTATCAACCACAGTTGTTATGAAGGGGGGCTATTAACATAATTGCTGTTATTTTTGCAGGAATGTGATGAATTACAAAAACAGAAGCTGAAGTCCAGCAACATCCATTCTCTTGGACTATAAATATTTGTTCCATCTTGATATAGATTATATAAAGCCATTTGAAAATGTTTTATTAGCTTCTCATGTCTTACCTAATTATAATATATTTAAATAAGAAGTACATATTTTGATGTAGATGCTTGAACTGAAAAATAAAACTGACTTTTCTAAATATTTTTACTTTTTTCCATCTTTAAAAGATTTCTAGTTTAAGATTTCTTTTTTCAGTTTATTTTTTTCTTCATTTTTTGTTAAGTTAGCCAACATATAGTACTTCATTTGTTTTTGATGTAGTGTTCAATGATTTATCAATAACATATAACACCCAGTGCTCATCACAACATGTGCCCTCCTTAACATCCATCACCCAACCACCACAACTGCCTACCCTCCTCGCTTCTGTAACCCTCAGTTTTTTTCCCAGAGTCCAGAGTCTGTCATTGTTTTTCTCCCTCTCTGATTTCTTCCCAAACAGTTTTCCCTCCCTGCCCCTATGGTCCTCTGCTCTATTCCTTCTTACCACATATGATAATTGTCTTTCTCTGCTTGACTTATTTCACTTAGCATTATCCCCTCCAGTTCCCTCCAGGTCAATGAAAATGGTAGGTATTAATCTTTTCTGATGGCTGAGTAATATTCCATTGTATATATGAACTATATCTTCTTTATTTTTTTAAAGATTTTATTTATTTATTTGACAGAGATAGACACAGTGAGAGAGGGAACACAAGCAGGGGGAATGGGAGAGGGAGAAGCAGGCTTCCCACCAAGCAGGGAGCCCGATGAGGGGCTCAATCCCAGGACCTTGGGATCATGACCCGAGACGAAGGCAGACACTTAACGACTGAGCCACCCAGGTGTCCCTGAACTGTATCTTCTTTACCCATTCATCTGCTGAAGGACATCTTGAGTCCAGTTTTAGATTTCAAAGTCTTTATTCTTTTATTGTTTGTTGCATTTGCATGGCAGGGGATAGCAGTGGGGGTGGAAGGCTGTATGAGAATGAAGTCTGAAACTTACCAAAGCAGCTAAAATTAAGTCTCCAGCTTTCCTTGAAGCACCATGTAGTGAAGAGCAATCTGAGCAAAACCATCAGTTATTAAAATCTCTGTCATTATAATCCAGAGCTTTTGGAATGATGGCTCTATTATAGAATTATGTATTTCTAAGAATACAGACCATGGATGAACATTACAAATTATAACATAATTTACCTTAGGAGATCATATATGTGTTTGTGTGTGTATAAGTATATACGTGTGCGTGTGTGTGTGTGTGTGTGTGTGTATTGTGAATTACCAATGATAATGTCTAAGAAAGGCTTTCATTGAAAATGCTAAAGAAAAATTAGAGATGTATCTAAGTAAGCACTTTCTGTAATTCTGTTAATGGAGGGGTTCAGAATACAGAGATACAAACAATGCAGGTAAGAATAAAAAGAATATGTGTTCTACTTGATGTAACCAAAATAGGAATGATTCCTAGTTCATTTTCTATTGTGAGATTCCACAAACAAGAGATTCTCTTTTTACTCATCTATTCATAGATCCAGTAACACCTTCTTTCAACATATCCTAGCACCTGTACCTTTTTTTTTTCCCCTTTAAGGCATTCGATAAATCAAGAACCAATGGAAAAGTTGATGAACCTCTTCATGATCTGCCCTCTTTCTCTTTTCGTTAAGTATAAAGTAGTGATTTGGAATAAAAGTTGCTGGTAAATGTCACTCACAGAATCTCAGTACCCACCATTATTCTTGGTTATAAGTTAACTAGAATTGAGGGTGAAGCATCTTATTAAAAATGAAGGAGAGTTTAATTTGCGCTTCCATATTCAGCCCCCAATCCTAAGTTTTATCTACGTACTGTAAAATGAATTGTAAATATCCTATCTCTACAAAAAATTTAAAACCCAAAAGATTTCATTATGTTAAGTACATTTGTGGCACAGAAATCATGAGGTAGGATGGTCTAAATATTTTACAAATAATGTTTCTCCCCCCTCATTCTTTTTTTTTTTTTTTAAGATTTTATTTATTTATTTGACACAGAGAGAGAGATCAGATCACAAGCAGGCAGAGAGGCAGGCAGAGAGATAGGAGGAAGCAGGCTCCCCACCGAGCAGGGAGCCCAATGTGGGCCTCGATCCCAGGACCCTGAGATCATGACCTGAGCCGAAAGCAGAGGCTTTAACCCACTGAGCCATCCAGGCGCCCTCCCCCTCTCATTCTTTACATATTTTACAAAAAATGTTAATCATACCCCCAAGGTTAACAAAATTCCTTATCACCATATACACATCCTACTCAACACTTTGACTTCATGACCACAGTTCTTAGTTAGCCAACTTAACATCCATTTAGAACAAAGATTTAGAGCTCCACTCTTATGCTTAACAAGCTTCTTGAAGAAATAGGGAAAAATCCGCTTCTCTCTGTTCTTTATCCTTAAGTCTATTTGACCTTGACTACAAAGAAATTGCTGCAACCTGCCTGATCATCTGTTTAACATACTCATCTTCTGTGAGATAAATTTATATTATATGTAACTAATAAAGAATTCTTGGTCCTTCTATAAATATTTTGAAGACTCAAAGTTATTTTCTACTTTTTATTTGAAACAACAGGAGCAACAAAACAAAAAAGTAGCCACATAAAATCCATTTTTAAACAGCCTTAAATGTATATAGTTTACTTCCTAAAAAACAGCAAAATCTAATATTTCCTATTCAGGGATGATATTCCTCCTTTTTGCAACACAGCAGATTAACCCCAATTTATTCTAAATTGTATCATGTTTTTCTGTAGGTACTAAAAATGCCAGTAGTTTCAGCAGCGATTAGCCACTTAACAAAACTCCAAGGAACACTGTAGTATGCCACTTGCGAGTAGTGCTGTTTTATCCAGAGGAAATTAAGAGGAGGTGCCAAAATCCAATTATGAAGTACTAGAATTTCAGCACCTAATTCCCAAGTGCTACTATCAGCATAAATTCATTGACTGTGTGTTTCCATAACAGTCTGCTAGGTATTGAAACTGTAACATAGCATCTCTCATGTGAATTCCATGACCAACAAGTGACTTCATGAGCTTGAATAGCTCCAGATGATTATGCATAAAATTTCTACTCATTAGTAAAAGGTGTCAACTTCTGCTATAAGATCTCCCAGATAGAAAATTAACATAATTTTCTCACCCAGCATGTATACTTCCTACACATGGAAAATAATTTGAGGTCCCACTTTCTCAGCCTGATCAGTGGTGCCAGAAAAAAATATGTATATCTTTTGGCTCCACACTATTACACATTTAGGATTTAGGATTTTTTTATCCTAAGCCAAGATGCTCAAGCTAACTTGGAATCTTTATACTTACCCAGAGTCAGCTAAATTTTCCATTTCTACAATAGTTACTCTAAATTTTATCACTCTTTTCCAGTCTTAATCTCTATTACTGTTCCCTATCATGTCAAGTGGTGACCTTATCTGGTACAATCCAGATCAAATAGATACCGTCTAGCATCAGCTGCCCAATTTCCCAACCCTACATCTAGAAACATATCTGAAATAGTACCTATTGTTGACTATGCCCTGACCTTGTCAAAAGAGCCACACTTTTTTCTTCTCCAGGGCTAACCCATTACCTCAGATCTATTCACAGTGCTATTCATTTTGCACTCTCAGGAAACATTCTCCAACACTTACAGTCTCTTGAATATTTTTCCCCTCATGATTCCTCCTCATCAGTCTTTAATTCCTCTATGTGATTTCCATTCTAAAATAACATTATTTTCTGAAATTTTCTTTTTTAAATATTTAACAGCTATACTTTATTATTTTAGTAATAATAATAGCAATAATAATGAGATAGCAAAAAAAAATAATAGTGGCAAACAAGTAACCATCACGCACTGTTCCTATTCCTTCTTTTTTATTGTTGCATTATTTGACAGATACATTTCTTTCAACACTCCACTCAATACTGGTGCTTTTACATTGTTAGGAACTTTATTATTATGGAAATTTTTTAAATGGCAGTTGTTAGATGGATTAAAAAAGGATCAAAAACAAAAAAAATCAGATCAATGCCACATAGCCATTTTTTGTTTTCAGCAGGTTAACTATGATTTTCCTGTCTTACATTCTTTGTATTTAACTGGTGTGAGGTTCCTATAACTTCCTGTAGTTGATATCTTTCTCAAACTATAAGGAACTGTGAATAATTCTTCCATTCCAAATATTCCCTGTACCCTTATATCCTTTCTCTTCTGAGCCTTTAATTGCATGTATGGTAGAATATTTAATATTTTTCCACAGGCCACCAAAACTTGGTTCAGTACTTTTTTTTTTCAATCTTTTTTATCCTCTTCAGAATGAAAAACTACTATTCATACATCTTTAAATTGACTAACCCCTCTGATATCTCCAAAATCTCCTATAAAAAATTCAATATTTGTTTGTTTGAATTCCAGATATTGCACTTTTTAGTTCCAGAATTTTCATTTGGTTCTTTTTTAGTTTCCTTCTCTCTGTTGATAATTATGGTCATCTTTGCCCTTAATTTTTAAGCATAAAGAGATAAAGATAGAGACAGAGGTACAGGGAGAGAGAGGTAGAGGTAGGGCAGGGGAGAGGGAGAGAGAGTAGATATAATAGCTGCTCTAAGATCTTCATCTGCTAATTTGATCTCTAAATTATCTTAAATTCTGTTTTTCTTATGTGTCCAATAATTTTAGATTTTATGGTTAGCATTGTAAATGATAGACTGAAAACAGTTTGAGTTCTACTATTTAAAAAGTTTTGTTTTGTTTTTTTTCCTGGCAGAGAATTAAAATTCCTTAATCCAAGGTTATAGTCTTTACTTCAGAATGTGATCCTTATTCCTAAATTATGGTTTCCTGAAGTTTCAGCTGAATCTCTGAAGTGCTCAGTGAGGTATCTTCTCTCATTGACTGGGTTAAACTCAACAAATCTGAGCCCTTTGTGACCTCTGATACTTTTGTTTAGCTCAGTTTGACAGGAAGCATTCTTGGTAACATTGAAGGAGACCAGCTATGCAAGAAGCAACAAATGCTTGCGTAAGGACCCGCAGGGAACTACCATGCAGACTTCTGCCCCAGCCCCTCCTAGTGGTATTCTACTTAAAATCTTGAATAACTAATATATATATATATATTAGTACATAATATATATTAGTACATAAATATGCATATATATATGCATATTTATGTACATATATGTGTGTATACACATGTGATATAACATATCACATATCACATATGTGATATATACATATATATGCTGGAAATGCTGGAAAAATTGTTTATCATATACAAAGGTTAAAAATAAACTACGCTTAACCCTTTATTTTTGATCACTCATAGTTAAAACACATCAGAGAACTAGACTTGTACCTAAAAAAGTGACCAATTCTCTGATAAATATAAATTTCTTTGTGGAAAAAAATATTTGAGTCTATGAGCAAGTCCTCCTTACATAATTAAGAGGAGGTAATTGAATTTCACTGATTAAATATAACCAGGGTAGTAAGAAAGAAAGTTCAGGTTCGGGTGTTACTTATTCTAGGCTACCATTCCAAAATCTTTGTTTTTGCTTTCCTAACATAATCCAGGAATTAAAGTAATATAATTTTACAACCCAGGAGTAAATTATTTGGTAAACTCACCTACAGTTGAAGAGTGAATTAGTTAACTTTTGATATTTTCAAATCAGGAAAAGACATTCCAGGATTTGTTAACATTCAAAATGACCTTAAACACAAGCACACATCAAAGGCAACTACAGGGTACACTTCAACTACCACTATTTTAATATGCTCTAGAAAGCTCATTAACTACATTAATTTTTCAGTGGTAAAATGAGTGATGTTTATGATATATAGCTGGTTAGAGTTTTATAGGCACTTTACCCCTGATGTGAATGGGAGTGTCCAGCAACTTTAGAATAGCACTCCAGCTCAAGAGTACCATTTGTGTCCCCTACATAAAGGTTGATCTTATTTCCTAATGTGACTGGAAAATTACTTATCTTCCATTAAGTAATTTCATTTGCTTTCAAACATGTCTTTTGTACAAGGAAAAGGAGAAGTGCCCCAAATTTACAGAAAGTCTGAATGATGATTCTATGCCTCCTTGCTAAAAAAAAGAAAAAAGAAAAAAACATTTGCTCATGTGAAATATTTCCTACATGAGTAGTGAAACTTACTCTTACTGTTATAAACCGCTTGGTTATTAGGATATAAAAGAAGAAAGATATGGCTTATACTCACCTACAATTATCTGAATTATAGATATTTCTCAAAAAGAACATGACAGTGATTTAAGTAATATACGGGTTTAGCATGATTCCCAAGCATCCTGTTTTTATTTTGAGATACAGATTGAGGAATGACCTCATGTAAAGATCACACACTTCTATGCTATAACCAGTTCCATGCTGCAATAATCTAGCTTTTCTTTCTTCAGGTTTAATCAGCTTCTGATCTCAAAGGACACATTAAACATAGATTTATTGTATGATTTCACCTGGTATATAGCAGAAAAAGATAATGGGGGATCATGTTACTTATCCAGCATTAGCATAAAATGAGACACATTTGCCAAGTATATAATTGCTTCATTTTCATTTTATTTGGTATTAACAGATTCTCAAGAATAAAATGAATAAAATGTAGAAACTATACTTCAATCCAAATCAAAACTAAATCTAAGGATACCATGTATATATACACAAAAATCTGCACTGCATTTTAAGATTTTATTTAAATGTGTTAGTTAACATGTGGTGTAATGTTAGTTTCAGGTGTACAATCTAGTGATTCAACACTTCACTGAATCACCAGGTGCTCATTACAACAAGTCCACTCCTTAATCCCCATTACCTATTTCTCCCATATATCCACCCATTTCCCCTCTGGGAGCCATCAATTTGTTCTCTATACTTAAGAGTTTGTTACTTGGTTAGCCTCTGTCTTTCTTTTTCCCTTTGGTTGTTTTGTTTATTAAATTCCACATATGAGTGAAATCATATGGTATTTGTCTTTTTCTGACTGACTTATTTCACTCAGCATAAAACACTCTAGCTCCATTCCCATCATTGCAAATGACAAGATTTCATTCCTTTTCATGGTTGAGTAATATTCCCGTGTGTGTGTGTGTGTGTGTGTGTGTGTGTGTGTGTGTGTGTGTGTACATACACAGAGTACATCTCTATCCATTCATTAGTTGATATTACTTGGGATGTTTCCATACTTTGCCTATTATAGATAATGCTGCTAGAAACATCAGGGTGTATGTATCCCTTTGAAATAGCATTTTCATATTCTTTTGGTTAGTACCAGCAGTGCAATTTCTGGATGGTAAGGTAGTTCTATTTTTAACTTTTTGAGGCACTTCCATATTATTTTCCAGAGTGGCTGCACCAGTTTGCATTCCCACCAACAGTGCAAAAGAGTTCCCCTTTCTCCACATCCAACACCTCATGTTTGTGTTTTTGATTTAAGCCATTTTGACTGGTGTGAGGTGATATCTCATTGTAGTTTTGATTTGTATTTCCCTGAGGTTGAGTGATTTTGAACATCTTTTCATGTGTCTATTGGCCATCTGTATGTTTTCTTTGGAAAAATACCTATTCATGTCTTTTGCCCATGTTTTAACTGGATTATTTGTTTTTGGAGGTGTTGAGTTTGTTAAGTTCTTTATATATTTTAGATACTAACCCTTCATTAGATATGACATTTGCAAATATCTTCTCCCAGTCTGTCAGTTACCTTTTAGTTTTATTGACTGTTTCTTTTGCTGTGCAGAAGCTATTTATTTATTTATTTATTTATTTATTTAAGATTTTATTTGATTTTATTTGAGAGAGAGAGAGAGAGAGAGCAAGTAGAGGGAGAGGGAGACAAACAGACTCCCCACTGAGTGGGGAGCCCAATCTGGGACTTGATCCCAGGACCCTGAGACCATGACTTAATCTGAAAACAAGAGCCAGACCCTTAACCAATTGAGCCACCCAGGGGTCCCAGAAGCATCCTATTTTGATAGCATCCTAATAGTTTATTTTTGCTTTTGTTTCCGTTGCCTCAGGAGACCTCTCCAGAGAGAAGCTGCTACAACCAATGTCAATGAGGTTACTCTCTGTATTCTCTGCCAGGATTTTTATGGTTTCCTGTCTCACATTTAAGTCTATTCCATTTTGAATTTTTCATTTATGGTATAAGAAAGTGGCCCAGTTTCATTCTTTTGTACGTTGCTGTCCAGTTTTCCCAACACCATTTGTTGAAAAGACTGTCTTTTTCCCATTGGATATTCTTTTTTGCTTTCTCAAAGAGTAATTCTGGATTCATTTCTGGGTTTTCTATTTTCTTCCACTGATTTCTGCAACTGTTTTTATGCCAGTACCATACTGTTTTGATCACTACAGTTTTGTAATATAACTTGAAATCCTGAATTATGCACTGTATTTTTTCTTTTTAAATACTCACAGCTAAATCACATGGTATAAGAACCATGAGTCTAAGCAATGCATTGCTTTTATGCTTTTCTTTAAAATGTTTAATAACTTCCAATATAAAAGTTACATAATGGGATAAATAATGCACAGCTGGCTATGAAAATTGTTCATTATTTTTAGGTGCAAACTTAACCATATCTCATGATTTGACATCTTAAAGTGAATCCTATTGTTCATACTTCATAATTTAGAAAATAATTATTTTCTCAAAATAATTAGATGTCTGAAATTTTTTCCAATCTACTATCCAAAAAAAGCAACTCCAAAATGATTAAACACATTCTGAACCTCAGCCTCTTACTTATTCAAATAAAATTATTATTTGATATTATGAGCCATTTTAACAGAAATTGATGTAAATTTCTGTTAAAATGGAAATTGATGTCTTTTTATTTTAATTACAATGCTTTGAAAATTATTTATCAAAATATATTTTCTAACCCAATATGATCTACCACATTCCCAGCTTCATTACAAGTATCTGTCCACAGGGAATCACTCCCTTGCCTAGGCCTCAAATTACACAGGCTTCCAGGCTCCACAGCTGGAATGAATTGAATACTTATGCCCTGACCCCAGTTTCATTAAAAGAACAATGTTGCAATGTATTATGAGAAGAAAATATGATGGGTATTTTATAAACTAAGTCTGCCTTCATAGTAAATCAGGCTCTAGATAACCAGGCAGATCTGGTACTATCAGTTATTGCTAGTAGGATTTTTTTTTCCTCTGCCATAATTGTGATAACTAGAAAGCTAATTATTCCTTGTTCACAAGTCGTTATTAGACAATCAGCCAATTTAAGACTTAATACATTTTTTTTTCTGGTAGGACTCGGTCTTGACAATAGGATCCTACTACTCAATGACAAATATTGATAAATACAATCTATTCTATTTACCTTTTTGGGTCCCTCAGTATAGTTTCTGGAATTTCTGCTATGAATATTAAAATATAAAATGTTACTATCTTAACCCTTTGGATCCTTTGCTTTATATACCAGCAAATCCCTTCTCTCAGGCCCTCTAATCAAAAGTATGACCACTCAGTAATAGGCCTGCCCTTAGTGGGAGCTGTCTTATTCCATTCCAATTCCCATGTTTCTTTTCATGTTACAATGAGTATACTAGCAGTAACCTAAATTCAAAATATTCATCACTTATAAATGTGCATAAATCACCTATTCAAAAAAAATATGTTGCAATAAAATAGGTTCTTGGCCCTACAATCTGATAACTACTAAAATTAATGATTAAATAAGCAGAAGCAGATTTTCTTTTTAAAAATAAACTTTCTTAAAAATATTTTTTTCTTATTTAAGGATATATTTATACCACTTTTCCAGAATAAAGGATATGCCTCAGAACAGTGAGCTAGCTTACACAATACCCCCACATGAGTCAACACTTGAAAATCCTGGAAAAAGATGTAAATCAAATAATTTCTGCTTCAAAAGGAAGTGATAGGTGGTAAGACATCTGATTTCAAGATTAAAAAAATTAAATACATATCAAAAAATGAATTGCTTGGGGCGCCTGGGTGGCTCAGTGGGTTAAAACCTCTGCTTTCAGCTCAGGTCATGATCTCAGCATCCTGGGATCGAATTGGGCTCTCTGCTCAGCAGGGAGCCTGCTTCCTCCTCTCCCTGTCTCTCTGCCTGCCTCTCTGCCTACTTGTAATCTCTCTCTCTGTGTCAAATAAATAAATAAAATCTTTAAAAAAAATGAATTGCTTGTATAGAAATCTAATATATATATATGACATTTAGATGTGGAAAACTACAAATATACTAATTAATGAAATAAAGAAAATATAAATAAATAAATTTATTTATTGAATGTTCTAATCCATGAACATGAATTTGTCCAATTCATTTAAGCAAAGATTTTGTTTTTCATATAGCTTCTTTTGCATTATCTTTATAACTAATAAACTCAACTGAAAATAAAGATGATTCCCTGATTGTTTAAACAAACTTGTCACCCATGCTCTTTCTCCTCTCTCTCTCTCTCCATATACACACACACACAAACACACACATATATATATGCATATATACATATATATATGCATATATATGTGTATGTGTGTATATATATATATATACACACACACACATACACAGATAAGTAGATAGGAAAGATGATAGATAGATAGATGGCTAGAGAGATAGACAGATGAAAGATAGATAAACGAAATATAGATATGTATGAACCAGTAAGATATTCCTAACTAAAGCAACATATAGTCCATAGAATCTTAGTTTTTCTTATTCTTAATATCAGTTAATTTATGGAAACCTATGATCAAATGTGATCAGAATACTTATAGTGCCTGAGTGATAATTAAAAGTAGGTCAAGTTAATTCCAGAGTTGAAGTGACAACAATTTTAACTGAAAGCAAAACAGAAAATAAACAGGGAAGATGCTAACAAGAGATGATAAAAATGCAATGTCTCCTGTTACTTAACTACTTTCTCTTTCCATATGCAGTTTTCGTTTTAGCCAAAATGAAAGAAACTTCTTTCACAGAGGATGATTTTTTTTCTTTTCTTTAATTATTGTTTTCCTACTATTTTTGTTACATGGATTAGTCACCTTCCTATATAGAAAACTCATTTTATGGTGATTACCACCATACCATTAAAAAAATTAAAAAATGAAAATAGTATATCAGTTTTTTAAAGCATTTTGCTGTTAGTAATAGAAATTGGAATTAAACAGGCTTAATCAAGAAACATAATTTATCAGTTTAAGTAACAGTAAAGTTCAGGAGTGTATCCAAATTTAAACACCATTGGACCCAAATGTTACACATTATAAAAATTTCTGACTCTCTGGAGAATTCCTCCTAGATCTGCCATTCTCTATGTGTGTACCTGGCCTTAGGAGGACTTCCAAGAAATACCAGAAACACTTTCAAACATCATATCAAAATATTCTTACTTTTAAAAGGAAAAGTTTTACTTTCCCAACTCTGAATATACATCCTGGGCTTTACTCTGAACCAATTCATGTAAATTTCCTGTAAGAGTGACGCGTTACGGTGATTTCTCGGTCACTCAAGGTCTATCCATACAGTTGAGAGTGGTGTCAGCTACATCAAAATCTAAGGCAGCATTACAGAAAGACAGAAGTGCAAAGATGTTATAAGTTAGGGTTGAAAGATCAAACAAAAAGCAATGTCTACTATGAATGGTCAGACCGGGTTGTTTTCACAAGATTACAGATTGTGCATCTAAGACACAAGGGTACGATGATATGGATGATGGGGGGGGCAGAGTTTAAACTTTTGTAAAAACAAAAATACACATTCATCCTACACTGTGACTATTATGATTACTGAATGACCATACTGGAATTTCAGTTAGCATAACATGGAGGATGGTAAACCCAGAATGTTGTTCAACACAGGAAACATTTCAAAAAGTTGCTGATCTCCCAAGTTTACAGTTCAATAAGATTTTGTAAATAAACTAATTTTACTACTATGATGCAGGGGATATTTATCACTTGGGGCTTGATGTGATGATTTAAATACTGGAAAAGCCCTTAGTACATAAAATAATCTTATAATTTGACATGAGATTATACTTTTAGCTCTGATATTTAAGCCAGAGACACATATAGAGATTCAGCAATTCTGTTCATCCCATAAATCTTTGTTGATACAATTTAATAAAATGAACCTTGCTTTGCTTTGTTTCTAAGTTATATATTTGTGTAAATATTCTAAGCATTGGGTTCTATACATATCAAACTTTTTAAATAAATAGTTGCCTGCTAAATTGGTGCTAAACTAACCCAGGAAGTGTATTCATATTTACTTCTTAGATTCTAAAACCATTTGATATATACCTATCTAACTGCAATTGCATATTGTATGGTGCTCTGGGAACAATAAAATATGCTAATTGCATAAAACATGCATAAAAACTGGATATAAAATGAAAATCCTGAAGATCTAAAAAGCTGCCAAGAACCTAGAGAAATTTTGAGAGTTAGCAGCATGCACATAGTTATTATTATTTGCAATTATTATTTCCAAGCTATGATTAAATTAGTTAATCCTATAAATAAATAGATAAAATAGAAAAATAACCCAGAAAAAGATAAAGAAAAAATTTCAATAACTCTAAGGATCTTTAGACTTATATTCTTCACTAATGATGGAATTTGTAGTTCATGCTTATTATTTCTCTTTCAACTCTACAACAGATCTACAAATGCAAAAAAAATTAATTAGGAAAAGGAAAGAGAAAGAAAGGCTGTATAATAAGATCTTACAATCTGTTAATACTAGGTCACTAAGTATCTACTAGAAAATCAAATGCTCAAAGTACAGAAAGCATCATAAGATACCTTCTGTTTACTCCTAGGCACAAATATTCTTTGGCTTTCACATATAGGTTTGTTGGTAGTTCGAGGAAGAAGCAGATAGAAAATATTTTCAAACTTATCTATTCATGTGCTGGAGCTAAAACTGATGAGGTTTTCAGGGCCCTTGTAGTAAATCTGTTCATATGTATAGTATTTACTAAAGAAAAATCTCAAGGTTGGAAGGAAACTCAGAGCCCCTTGAATATATTCAATTCTGAATATATTTTATTTGCCTAATTAAATAAGCAAAGTTAGAAGTTATCTTCAGAACTGTTATATAAACTCCAATATAAAATGTCCTTTGCTAGGTAAGATAATTTTAAGTTGTTGAGGTACATCTGTTGTGTAAACACTGTGAGCTGACAGTGGGAACACTGTGTCATTTAGTGAAATGAGTAATCCACAGCAAGATGTCAATGTATTATGGAAGACTAGTACTGTGAGCAATTATTGCCTGGCTATAATACCTTGAAAAAATGAAATATGTCATTTCCAACCAAAACTGCAAATTTCAGATTCATTTACAGAACCACTTTAACATTTTCAGCTGGTACTACAGTAGATATCACAGCTGAAAAAATAACAATGAAAATCCTTCAAAACGTTCCAAATGCAAAGCTCATTTGATCCTGTTTAAGAAATTGTGTTGTTTCCTTGGTAGGATTGATCTCAGCAGCAGTGTATGGAACTGTTAATGTTTCTTTTCTATAAATAAAGAAAAATGTTGAGAATTTGCCCAATTTCTTCATCTGCCTATTTATTCAACATATACTTATTTCACACCTACTTTATGCCACATGTCTGTACCTGCTGTTAGTCCAAGATGAAATAAACACAATTTCTACTTTCAAATGACTCAAAATTTAGTGGAACCAACAGTTTAGTGAGAAACTACAATCACAAAAGTGTATATTAGAAAAGTTTCTTTGGGTAAGTAAAGGATATGCCCAAAGCCTTAAGTCTGGTCATCTTTCAAGATGCTTTTTGGAGAATTATTATCAATTGAAAGATTAGTAAGAGTAGGAATTAGTTTAATAAGAATGATGAGGGAAGTCTACCAATTTATTGGTAGGGACACTTACAAATAGAGCAAATAGACAAGGTGAACAACAGAACATTCAAAGAGTTGTTAAGTTACTGTGGAAGGCTGGTATGTAAAGGCCTTGAGAATGGCAAGGAATACTATATAGGAGTTCTTGACACTTAAGGACTGTGTCATTAAAAGGCCTTACAAAGTGTTCTAAAATATCAAAGGCAGTGTATTTAGCTCAGAAATATACTGAATTGTTATGAATCAATATTTTCAACTTAGAATAAGAATAGTGTTAATAGAGAAGTAACTAGAAGGAATAATTTTGTTGCAAAAATGACATTTTTGAGAACATGTCATTATTTGGGTGCAGGATGATGGTGGCTTGAATTGAGTTGGTTATCATGTGGATATAGATTATTGGATAATTAAGAAAAAAAAAGATGTAGAAATTTTATGTCCTAACAAAAAAGATGTAGACTCTCTGGTTTGTAATATAAACTAGGGAAAAGATATGACTTATTGCTAAGATAAAAACGACAGACTTGGGGACCAAGATGAGGAGGCCATCTTCATCAGCTATGCTTTTCTCAAATTCACAACTAAATGAAGAACCTTTTGAAATGTTTTCCCTTCACCATTTTCTCATTTCTTTTTTTAGGAGTCATTACTGGAATGATACCTTTCTTGGTTAATCTTTTAAATTTAACATCTTATCTAATTTCGATTGGTTTATCCTTGATACCAATTGATGACTGTACAACCTACTGGATATAATAAAACAATATTTACTTGATTGATGTTTCTGGAAATAGAACAGCATGACTGTATATATCACGTAAAGCTCTCACATCCAGGCAGAATATGTCTTGTTAGAAAGCACTGGGCAAAGAGTCTTTATTGTCTGTTCTATTTCTGGATATACTACCCACAGTATGAGTACTGTATAGTAAGGACAAAATGATTACCAGTTTGTCTTTTTATTTTTTGAAAGATTTATTTATTTGAAAGAGAGAGAGAGAGTGCGCACAAGCAGGGGAAGTAGCAGGCAGAGGGAGAAGCAGACTCCCTGCTGAGCAGGGAGCCAGATGTGGGGCTGGATCCCAGGACCCTGGGATCATGATCTGAGCTAAAGGCAGGCACTAAACTGACTGAGCCACCCAGGCACCCTGATTACCAGTTTAGAAAAATTATTAAAAAAAAATTGTAAGGGAACAAAGTGATGTCTTCAATATTCCGGCTGCAAATTTTTATTTCAGAATTCTTATTCCAGTCAGGAATTAAGATAAAAACATTCAAAACCTAAACAAAAATTGCCCTACTAAGAACTCTGCCTAATTATTCACTTCAGTTGTATTATGCTGCAAAAAAAGAAAATAAATACAAAAGAACAAAATATGAACTCCAGGAAACAAGAGATATTTGTCCTATATGGGGTTCTACAGGTTTTTACGTAGATGGCAACTAAGATAAGTCTAAGGAGAAGAGATCAAGGGAGTTGCCAGATTATAGCTGTGCAGTAGATTTCATGATCCATCAGGGCTGATCCAAGCAGGTGGACACACTATGCTAGCTGAGCAATCTCAGGAGAAAAATCAGAAATGATAGGTTTATAAATATGAAAAATGATACTGATAGCAAGAGAGATATGGGGCATCTGGAAGGGAACAATGAAATAATTTTCTAGAAAACTAGGCAAATGGAAAAAAAAGAATTTATTATTTTCAATAACTCTATAAGATTTATGAGAAAACAATAGTGAACACTCAGATAAATTGGACCAAAGAAACAGAAGAACACAATGTAGCTTGCAAAGAGGTGGTAAATACAATTCTCAGTATTTTCTCTGAAGGATATTTGAATAGGAACTTTCCTTTAGACTATGCAGAACAGTCATTTGGGTGTGCTCTCAGCCTCTCCACTGATGGACTACTGTCATTGTCAGTAAGTTTCTACTGTGTGACCTTCCTCTTTTCTTACCCAAATATAGATAACTAGACTGAGAATGTATATCTCATCTAAACAAGTCAACTTTCAACTTCTCTATTCCCTGGAAATTTGATTAAGACTCAGAGAAGATAGAATTAATATTTATGTCAAATCAAAGGCAGAACTTCATAGGTTAATATAAACCTGTTGCTGTATTCCCCAGATTCGTCTTTTTAAGTTCCTTCTCTTCCAAAACACAATTTGTCCATTCACCTTGGATTATGGAAGATGCATCAAAATCCTTCCAATTCATTCACATTTGTGCTTATAATTTATGAAAATTTTAGACAATGATACTGAGAATTATCCCTTTCAATGGACTCTAACAATTACTAATCTTTTTTTTGCTAAACTCTGTTACATGCTCTTATGCTAAAGCAGATCAGATTTGTTATTCTTGTGGAAACAGATGAAGTACTAATGGCATAAAATTCCATTTCAAAAAATTATGCAGGCTTTAGAATGTTGGGGTAGACTCATCAATTATATCTCTCATGCCCTAGAAAATGTTGTTCCTAATTTACTAATGCACTTCTCTGTGCAATGCCAGGAATAATGAGTTTTACATTATTTTCATTAACATGTGTTCTAAAGAAAACATGATATAATAATTCAACTTCCATACTGTCATTTTTCTCCATACCAGACAATACAGAGATAGTGATTGTTCAGAAAGTCTTTGAAGAAAAATTAATGAAAAGAGGAACAACCAAAACAAAGCTCCCAAGTTGAGGAACATTCTTTTTAATATTTAAATTACTATGTATCATTAATTTTAGTTTCAAAAGTAGGATTTGACTGGTTAATTATGCCATGACCAATTATCTGAGGAATACATAAATACATAGTTTTCATCTTAGGACATTCTTTTGCTTTCGGGCTGATAAAAATGCATACTTTTTAAATATATCTTTCTAATATATTATAGGTTTGGTCTACTAAATCACTTGTAATTGTGAATAGTACCAGTACTGATATTTTCATGTCTTTGGTTTTTATTTATTTTTTTTTTATTATTTTTTTTTTTAAATTTTATTTATTTATTTGACACAGAGAGAGAGAGATTACAAGTAGGCAGAGAGGCAGGCAGAGAGACAGGGAGAGGAGGAAGCAGGCTCCCTGCTGAGCAGAGAGCCCGATGCGGGCCTCGATCCCAGGACGCTGAGATCATGACCTGAGCCGAAAGCAGAGGCTTTAACCCACTGAGCCACCCAGGCGCCCATGTCTTTGGTTTTTAAACATAACAATTCAGTCCTTGACAAAATCAATTTATTTTTTATAATCTTTTGTCTGTTTATATTTAAACATGGTATTTGATTTCTTTAAGCCATGGTGTGAATAGAGCTATGTGAATGTAACAAAGTTAACCAATTTTGACCTACTTAGCTATTTTAAGAATGCTGATTACTCTATATCAAACTCAAATCCCAAGGAACAAATAATCCAATCAAGAAATGGGCTAAAGAGAAAAGAAAAAAAGAAAAAGAAAAGAAATGGGCAGAAGACATGAACACACATTTCAGCAGAGAAGACATCCAAATGGCCAACAGACACATGAAAAAGGGCTTAACATCACTTGGCATCAGGGAAATGCAAATCAAAACCACAATGAGATACCACCTCACACAAGTCAGAATGGCTAAAATTAACAAGTAAGGAAATGACAGATGTTGGCAAGGATGCAGTGAAAGGGGAACCCTCCTACACTGTTGGTGGGAAGGCAAGCTGGTGCAGCCATTCTGGAAAACAGTATGGAGGTTCCTCAAAAAGTTGAAAATAGAGCTATCCTGTGACCCAGAAATTGCTCTACTGGGTATTTACCCCAGAGATACAAATGTAGTAATCCAAAGGGGCACCTGCACCCCAGTGTTTACAGCAATAATGTCCACAATAGCAAAACTATGGAAAGAGCCCAGATGTCCATCAACAGATCAATGGATATGAAAAAGTGACACACACACACACACACACACACACACACACACACACACACACACATACGATGTAATATTATGTAGCCATCAAAAATGAAATCTTGCTATTTGCAAAGACTGGAAGGAACTAGAGGGTATTATGCTAAGTGAAGTAAGTCAATCAGAGAAAGACAATTATCATATAATCTCACCAATAAGTGGAATTTGAGAAACAAAACAGAGGATCATAGGGGAAGAAAGGAAAAAATGAAACAAGACAAAACCAAATATGGAGGAAAAACCATTAGAGGCTCTTAATCTCAGGAAAGAAACTGTGGGTTGCTGGAATAGAGGGGGAGGGATGGGGTGTCTGGGTGATGGACATTAGGGATGGTATGTGCTATGGTGAGCGCTATGGATTGTGTAAGACTTATGAATCACTGACCTGTACCCCTGAAACAAATAATACATTATATGTTAATAATAATAAAAAATTAAAAATTAACAAAACACTGTAGCTACCTGAATACTAGTAAGAGGAACATTATTTTTTTTTCTGTGTTTTGTGGTGAGAGCCTGATATCCATTAGTCCACTTTGCACTGCTGAGTGGATCAATGGGTTCAAGGCTGCTATATATGAGTGGCCTCTTACTCAGATTCTCTGAGTCTAATGGGTATGAGTTGGTCCATAGTCCTTCAAGGAGATGGAAGAGGAACTATCACTCTGCAGACCCAAACCCATTCCCCATGCATGTCCTAAACTTGTTGGAGAGGGAGTAGGAAGCCCATTTAGCACCATATCTAAGCCACATTATCCAGTTCAATGCACAATAAAATTCCCATGTCTATAACAAATGATGATTACTCAAAAATTACCCAAGAACTTAAAAATTTATTCAGCCAATTTGTTACCGAGACCCAAGTCCCACTGCTGGTCACTTGAAACTTAAGAGATGAGTTTTGATTGGAAAGGAATATGAGCTTTATTCATGAGGACAGTCACCTGGGGGAGAAGGCAGACTCTTGTCCAAAGGCCAACTCCCAGGTTTCTGCCTGGCTCAGAGATTTTTAAAGGGGCTTCGTAAGTTCAATTAGTGACATTTCTTGGTTACATGCAGACTCCATGATGCCAGCTGCAGAGTTATCTTGGTGCTCAGAGGTTATACAAGAAGGTCTGATTCCTTAGTACACAGTGGTTGTGCAAGAGTACTCCATTCTTTCTGCAAAGGAGGGCAATGTCTACAGATATGCAAAGGGAGGTCAGTAAAGTCATTTGTGTGACCTTAAAAAAAAAGAAAAACATTTTGCTAAAAGATTGTTGGGTTAATGAAAATGCTAAGGTTGGCTTCAAACAGACTTGCTGGCCTCTGTGGCCTGGGAAAGCTCTGGTCCTTCATTTCCCAAGGCCAGTGGTCTGCAGAGCTCCAAGAAAGTAAATTAATTCTGTTATAGATCTAGTGCTTTAGGTCAGCAAGGAAGGAGTGTGTTAGTTTGAAGCAATTAACTCTTAAGACTGGTTGGAATGCTGTTACAAATTGGCTCAATGAAATTTTGAAACAATATATACTGCAGGCATTTAAGAAATTTAAATCTGGCAGGGCTGGGGCAAGGTTCTCCAGAAGGCTGTGTATGTTCTGAATCAGTGCCCAAAATATGGTTCAAGAATCAAGATGTGGAAATGCGAGTGCCATCACTGTCAACACTAGTAACCCACTAGCCTAATCACCAATGTGATGGTACTGGGAGGTGGGGCCTTTGGAAGGTAATAGGTTTACATGAACTCATGAGGGTGGAGCTCATAAGGTGAGATTAACGTCTATATAGAAAGACACCAGATACGTCCTGTGCTTGCTCTCTCTCTCTCTCTCATTCTATTTTCCCCCCTCCCCATCACTACCATGTGATGACAAAGCAATAATGCAGTCATCTGAAAACCAGGAATGGGTTCTTTATCAGAAAGCAAATATTCCAGCAGTTTGATCTTGAATTCTTCAGGCTCCAAAACTGAGAAATCAATGTTTATTTTTTTTTTGTCACCTAGTTTATAGTATTTGTTGATTGCATCCTCAACTCACTAAGATATGTGCCCTATGATTAAGGCAAATGGAAAATTAGAAAAACTTAATCTAGGAAGGACTACCAATGGTCCAGATCTTATAGGAATGAAGGTTTGGGTCACCCCACCCCATGGTAAAAAATCATGACTAGCTGAGGTGGTTGCTGAAGACAAAGGAAATACATAATGGATAATGGAAAAAGGAGTTGTAAATACTAGCTACAACCAAATAAAGTTACAGAAAAAGAAATGAGCATTATAATTGTCATGAGAATTTCCTCCTTAATATGCTACAAATATGTTTGTGTTTGTGTGTATATATGTGTATCTAATTAGCTATATATATTTACATATAAAACAAATCTCTGTTTTCTCCTTGTTATTTCCTTATCATGTAACATAAGATCTCTTAACTTTATATCATAATATTTAAGTACTGTTAGTTTTGCACCATAGTATTTAAGCTATGGGATATCAAAGAGAAAAGCAAACATGTAAATAGTACACATGGACTTTACCTTCTCTTCTGGGTAAACGGTTAGTGCATTTTTAGTTTTACTCAGGATAGTTGTGTCATATTAGGAAGGCTTATGATCTTACTATACTCTTTATTTTTGTTAACTTTATATGTGTTAACTTGACTGGGTCATGGGATGCCCAGATATTGGTTAAACATTACTTTTGGATGTGTCCATGAGAGTTTTTTTGGATGAGGTTAACATTTGAATTGATTGAGTAAAACAGACTGTCCTTCCAAATGTCGGTGACCTCTAATCTGATAAAAGACATCTGCAGAAATTCAAGAGGTAACATCAATTTAAAATCAAAAGTCTGAAAGCTTTCTCCATTAAGTTTGGAAGAAGGTAATGATTATTGCTCTGTAACTTCTTTTTCTCAATTTTTACTTATTTTTCTAAAGTAAAAAGTGATTATAATGGATTGTCCATATTAATGGTAAGCAAATTTTCATCAAAAAATATAACACAGGGGTGCATATATCTTTTTAGATTAGTGTTTTTATTTATTTGGTTAAATACCTAATAATGAAGTTATTGGATCATATGTATTTCTAGTTTTAAATTTTTGAAGAATCTCCACACTGTTTCTTTTTTTTTTTTTTTTTTT
>LNAC01000862.1:95992-177785 GCA_002007465.1 Ailurus styani | reverse complement strand
ATTTATTTCACAGAGGGAGAGAGATCACAAGGAGGCAGAGAGGCAGGCAGAGAGAGAGAGGGGGAAGCAGGCTCCCCGCCGAGCAGGGAGCCCGATGTGGGCCTCGATCCCAGGACCCTGAGATCATGACCTGAGCCGAAAGCAGAGGCATTAACCCACTGAGCCACCCAGGCGCCCTCCATACTGTTTCCCACAGAGGCTGTACCAATTTACATTTCCACCAACAGTATATGAGGGTTCCTTTTTCTCTACATCCTTACCATCACTAATGTTATTTCATGTCTTTTTTAACTTTAGCCATTTTGACAGGTATAATGTGATATCTCATTGTGGTTATGATTTGTATTTCCCTGAAGATTAGTGATGTTGAGCACATTTTCATGTGTCTATTGGCCATCTATGTATATCTTCTTTGAAGAAATGTCTATTCATGTCCTCTGCCCAACTTGTAATAAGATTGTTTTTTTGGTGTTGAGTTATATAAGTTCTTTATATATTAACATTAAGCCCATATCAGATATGTCGTTTGCAAATATCTTCTATTCAGTAGGTTATCTTTTTCTGTTGCTTTCTTCACTGGGCAAAAGCTTTTTACTTTGATGTTTATTTAATTTTATATTTATTTTGATGTTTCCTGAAGCATTTACATTATATCATCTATCTATCTATCTATCTATCTATCTATCTATCTATCTATCACATATATTTACAAGCAAGTCAAGTGTCCATCAATAGATGAATAGATAAGGAAGATTTGGTGTGTGTTTGTGTGTATATACACTTTGGGCATATATACCCATATGTGTGTGTACATGTGTGTGCAAATACACATATATATTTATAGCACCATAAAAAAGATGAGATCTTGCCATTTGCAACAACATGGATGGACCTAGAGTGAAATAAGTCAGACTAAGAAAGACAAATACTGTTTGATTTCACTCATATTTGGAATAAAAAAACAACCTAAAACAAATGAATAAACAAAGAAAAAGCAGAACCAGACCTATAAATACAGAAAACAAACTGACAGTTGCTAGAGGAGAGGGATCAACAAAATGGGTGAAGAGGAGTGAGAGATATAGATTCCAGTTACAGAATGAACAAGTCATGGGAATAATAAGGCACAGTATAAGAATATAGTCAATGGTATTGTAATAGTATTGTATGGTGATATATGGTAATTACATTGTGCTAAGCATAACATAATGTATAGAATTATTGAAATTACTATATTGTACACCTGAAACTAATGAAACATTGCATGTCAACTATATTCAATATACGTACACATATGTACATACAATGTAATATATATTTTATATATTACATAATATTATATATTATACATCTACTACATATAAATTGTAAATCTTCCCTTGTCAATACATATTCTTCAAGGAGTAATTTTTAAAGATTAAATTATTTCCATTATAAATCTACACTAATATTAAGTAGATGAATGCTTTGCCTGTTTCTAATGTCAAACCTATAATGAAAATCCTTGGATGTATATCTACATGAAAAACATGTATCATTTTCTTAGCATAAATTCTAGAACTAAAATTATAGGTTCAAAAAGTGAGAATATTATAAGAGTTTTGAATTTGTGACCATACGTTATAAGTTTATTTGTATCTTATTTATAATGCAAACAGTGTTCCCAGACTGCCTTCTGTCATTTAATTGTTGCTTCTGTGTTTGTTGATGAAAGTATTTTAAAAGTATATAATCAACCTATAAATCACTGACATGCTGTATTATGTAATGTTGTAAAAGACTTTCTTCAATATAGGAACATATCTCTAATACTTTTTTGTAAAATATTGGTAGAAGGCTTAAGAACTCTGACTTCATTTTATTCCCAATGCTTTTCTAGTTAACCACTTACTGAATCTTTTTTCTTTTTTCTTTTTTTTTTTTTAAAGATTTTATTTATTCATTTGACACAGAGAGAGAGATTACAAGTAGGCAGAGGCAGGCAGAGAGAGAGGAGGAAGCAGGCTCCCCGCTGAGCAGAGAGCCCGATGTGGGCCTGGATCCCAGGACCCTGAGATCATGACCTGAGCCGAAGGCAGCGGCTTTAACCCACTGAGCCACCCAGGCGCCCTGAATCTACTTTTTCTAAACCAATCCAAAAGCTAGTTTCATGCTTTTGTATTTAGAAAGGAGATTTTTTAAAATATTTTATTTATTTATTTGACAGAGAGAGAGAGAGATTACAAGTAGGCAGAGAGGCAGGCAGAAGGAGAGGGGGAAGCAGGCTCCCCGCTGAACAGAAAGCTCGATGCGGGGCTCGATCTCAAGACCCTGAGATCATGACCTGAGCCAAAGGCAGAGGCTTAACCCACTGAGTCACCCAGGTGCCCCAAGAAAAGAGATTGGTTTTATACTACAATCCATTAGTCTGTCTATTCATTCCATCATCAATTATGTAATTTTATTTGTAATAGATTTATGGCCATATCAAGAACTAACATTAAAATTACTATATTTTTAAAAATATGTATGGTCATTTGCCAATGAAGAATATTGTGATCATTTAAAAAAAATACAAGATATCATATAGACATATAAAATTTACAGATAAATTTGTGGGAATTGCCAAATTAAAAAGCATTTATTCTTTCTACCTATAATACTATAATAACATATCAATTAGTATTCATTTCAACTTTTTCAGAGTTCTCAGATTTTTGTAATATTCTTTACTTATATAATGCAAACATTAAGCATATTCTATTGATTTCTTATATTTATTTTGTATTGAATTATCAATAAGATCACTTTTCTCAAAATATTTTAACCTTTTCTTACTTCTACATTTTTTCTACTATGTTTAGAAAAGCACAGTTTTTATATTAGTCATAATTTTTTCAATTGATTTTTTTTGGATTTCCAGCTTTAAAAAATCACATTATCTGAAAATACTCAAATAATTGCCTTTTATTTCCCTTTATTTATACTTCTCATACTTTTTCTTATCAAATTTCACTTCTAGAATATTAAGTGTGCTAAAATCAGGCATCTCTGTCCTGATATTATTGAGAATCTTGTTTGTGGCATTTTTCATATTACAATAGTTTAATAGTGGTAATAGATATATTAGTAGCAATTAATAATAAGAGCAATTATCAACTGAAATTTATTAGGTAGCAGATACTATGCCTTGGGTCTACAACTTTGCTATAATTAGTACTTATGTATGAGAAAACTAAGTGAAAAAAAATAATTGATCTCCTCCAAATCACACCAGTATTAACTGGAAGAATCCATATCATGAATAGAGTCCCTTCTTGTTTTTCATCTCTTATATACCTGACCTTAAAATGAATGTCATAATATTACATTGTATGGGTTATTCTATATGATTTATTAGAAAAGAGAACTCATACATCTTTCATTCTCCTATCACTACTTCTCATCATTACCGAGAAAGACCTGCTGGAGCCAGGAAATTCAGCTGGATACAGTATGTGTCTCTCTTCTAGTTGGGGAACTTTAATCCCAATTGTTTTCCCTTTCTGAAGTTTGAGAAAGCAGTTTAGCTAATGAGAAAATGCACATGTCTCCAAAGGCAAAAAAAACAAAAGCAAAATGAACTTTTGGGACTTTATCAAGATAAAAAGCTTCTGCACAACAAAGAAAACAGTCAACAAAACAAAGACACAACCCACAGAATGGGAGAAGATATTTGCAAATCACATTACAGACAAAAGGCTGATATCCAAAATCTATAAAGAACTTCTCAACCTCAATGCCCCAAAAACAGATAATCAGGTCAAAAAATGGGCAGAAGACACGAGCAGACACTTCTCCAAAGAAGCATACAAATGGCTAACAGACACATGAAAAAGTGTTCATCATCATTAGCCATCAGGGAAATTCAAATCAAAACCATATGGAGATACCACCTTACACCAGTTAGAATGGCAAAAATCAACAAGGCAAGAAACAACTGATGTTGGAAAAGCTGTGGAGAAAGAGGAGCCCTCTTACACTGTTGGTAGGAATGCAAATTGGTACAGCCACTTTGGAAAACAGTATGGAAGTTCCTCAAAAATTTAAAAATAGAGCTACCCTATGACCCAGCAATTGCACTACTGGTTTTTACCCCAAAGATACAGATGTAGTGAAAATAAGGGCCATATGCACCCCAATGTTCATAGCAGCAATGTCCACAACAGCCAAACTGTGGAAAGAGCCAAGATGCCCTTCAACAGACGAATGGATAAAAAAGATGTGGTCCATATACACAATGGAATATTACTCAGCCATCAGAAAGGATGAATACCCAATTTTTGCATCAGCTTGGATGGGACTGGAGAAGACTATGCTAAGTGAAATAAGTCAGAGAAAGTCAATTATCAAATGGTTTCACTTATTTGGGAACATAAGTAATAGCATGAAGGACATTAGGAGAAGAAGGGAAAATGAAGGGGGAAAAATTGGATGGGAGACAAATCATGAGAGACTATGGACTCTGGGAGACAAACAGAGAGTTTTAGAAGGGAGGGGGGGTAGGAAGATGGGTGAGCCTGGTGATGGGTATTAAGGAGGGCACAGATTGCATGGGGCACTCAGTGTTATATGCAAACAATGAATCATGGAACACTACATCAAAACTAATGATGTACTGTATAATGACTAACATAACACAATAAAAAAAATGAATCAATGTTCCAGACTTGGAAAGGAAAAAAAAATGCACAACCTCTTCGATTTTATAAAACCTGGATTTGGAGTACCAACTATTTGGAGAAGTTATCTGAGAATGTAAGCTACTCTGCACTCAGTAACCTTGGGACCTAATGAATTGTTTGTTACAATCCATTATGCTTGGTGAAGGGCAGGATGGGAAGGAGCAGTGGCAAGCCACTAGAGAAAGCTGAGCTTCCCCTCTCTTTGGAAGAAGGAGATATTCTTATGATCCAACTGTCTTGCTATCCAGGCAAAACAAAACGATTACTGTTTTCTGCTCATATACTTCCAGTGGACTTTGAAACGAGTAAATCTAGTTCTTGATTCATTAAAATCTAACTTGCAAAGTCAAAATATAATACTTGCTATATGACAGAACCATTGTCTTATTACTATGGTATACTGTCTTTCATAAAACATCATGTAAGGGACAGGATAGCAGCAATGATAAAGACACATACATTAATTTCAGATTACATATGGTCAAACTATTATTTCTTTATCCAAAAACTCTTACTTCTCTGTTTCTCTCACTGTAAAGTGGGGAATCTGATAGAATCTTGATTCTCATGAAAACTAAATTAATGCATGTAAAGTTACAAAGAGTGCCTGACAATAAAATGCCAGCTATTATTATAATGATATTGGACAATTAGCTTAAAATAGATACATTATTATGTTAATTATTTACTATTATAGTTCTATAAATAATTTATATAAAATTTTTCATGTTTGATGTTGAATTATATAAAATATCATTTTAGCATCAATCAACTGACCACACTTTTTATCTCATTTTAATAGGTAGTAGATATTCTCTATCAGATCTATGCTGATACCATACATAATAATTATTCCCTTACAGTACATTACTTATATATATGTTGCTAAATTTGATATTGGATTTAGATTTTCTTCATGTGTATTCATTAGTGAGGTATTCATTTTCATGCTACATGTCAAGATTTTTTTTTTTAAGATTCTATTTATTTATTTGACAGAGAGAGCTAGAGAGGGCGAGAGCACAGGCAGGGGGAGCAGAAGAGGGAGAAACTGATCTGCTGAGCAGGGAACTTGATATGGTGCTCCATCCCAGGACCCTGGCATCATGACCTGAGCCAAAGGCAGATGCTTAACCCACTGAGACACCCAGGTGTCCCTTACATGTCAAGATGTTTCTTAAGAATAAGCTAGCTTCATAAAATGACATGAAAAAAGTTTTATGTTCCAAAGCTTTGGGACAGTGTAAAATCTCTTTATAAAGAATCAGATGTTTCCTGAGTACTGGTAACATTTAGTTTTTTTAAAAAAATCCATTAGTCTACCTGATAATACCAAACAGCAACCTACTGGCCATGATTCTACATTGGAATATTGTATCTGTGTTACACATCGATTGAATTCCCTATCAAATTCCTAAAATGTATCAAAACATAGTAAATACCTATGTAGAAATAACAATCACACTAGAAAGTAAAATGCTGAAAGCATTATTTCTTGGTCACCTATTTGCAGTTACATTTTTCCCTACATTGAAATTACTTTTCTGATTCTTTGCTTCTTTCTCCACATTTTTATCAACATTTTCTCAAATTTTCAGAGGTCCATTTTTACAACATTAAACAAAAACAAAAATGAAATATGAATATGTTTAACCAAAAAAACCCCATATTTAGGACAAACATGCATTTGTAGAGAATTGCTGACACTGAGAAGGAAGTTCTTTTTTTTTTTTTTTATGACAGAGAGAGAGAGAGATTAGAAGTAGGCAGAGAGGCAGGCAGAGAGAGAGGAGGAAGCAGGCTCCCCGCTGAGCAGAGAGCCCGATGTGGGCCTCGATCCCAGGACCCTGAGATCATGACCTAAGCCGAAGGCAGAGGCTTTAACCCACTGAGCCACCCAGGCGCCCTGAGAAGGAAGTTCTGATGCCTTTCTCAATTTCAGGAAAAACTCAGACATGCATCTCTATTGTCAGCATTTGACATACTTTTTCAAAACACCTACTTTTGAGTCTGATATTCTATGGTTATATTTGAAATGTAGCTCAAATTTTCTTATTTTTGTTTGTTTAAAATGTTATATTAGGTTTAGGGAAACTTATTATAAAATGTTCTATGTAGCCATTGGTTAAAAACAATTGCATAAAAATTAGATTCCATAATGTCACTATACTGAAAAAATCTAATCTGTGGAAAGTGTCTGCAAGGAATGAGGGTTTGACAGGTAGATGAAGATGGATTAATAAATAGGCAATATTTCCTTTTGCATATTACAGATTGGGAGACAAGCAGTTTCTCAGAAAATATTTCTTTTTTTTTCTTTTTTTTTTTTAAAGATTTTATTTATTTATTTGACACAGAGAGAGAGATTACAAGTAGGCAGAGAGGCAGGCAGAGAGACAGGGAGAGGAGGAAGCAGGCTCCCTGCTGAGCAGAGAGCCCGATGCGGGCCTCGATCCCAGGATGCTGAGATCATGACCTGAGCCAAAAGCAGAGGCTTTACCCCACTGAGCCACCCAGGCGCCCAGAAAATATTTCAATAAGGATCCAAACGCACAAGTTTGAGCCCTCTGTTTAGATGAGTGAATTTCCCATACTTCTTTGCTACTACCCAAAACATACATATAAACACACACACACGTCACATGACAGTGAAAACAAGAAAAATGTTACACATGCAATGACATGAATTATTAAAACATTATCCTGAGTCAAAAGCACCAGACATATCTTTTAATTCCATACAAAACAGAAAAATAATCTATAGTGATAAGCAAATTAATTATCACCTCAAGAATGAAGAGGGAAGCCAAAAGTGAAGTCTCAAAGGAACATTTAAAGAAAATGGAAATGAATAAATTTGTTAAAGTTCCTCAATATATATGATACACACACATACACACACACACACACACACATATATATATATGAATGCATCTTATAAATTATATCTCAATAAAAGTATTTTTGGAAAAAATCATAATCTGATGTCAACAGTTCCATTCTCCTTTTTTTTTAAGATTTTATTTATTTGAGAGAGAGAGTGAGAGAGAGCATTAGAGGGGAGAAGGTCAGAGGAAGAAGCAGACTCCCCAAGGATCTGGGAGCCCGATGTGTGACTCGATCCCAGGACTCTGGGATCATGACCTGAGCCAAAGGCAGTCGCTTAAATACTGAGCCACCCAGGCACCCAGTTCTATTCTTCCTTAATGAAAAATTAAATAATACTTCTTTCTAGAAAAATAAAGGATGAGGCCAGAAATTCCAAACAGATTTTTCTTGGGAGAAATACACAGAACCACTGCTGAAAGTGTAAACCTACTGGGACAATCTAAGGAACAATATACTGTCCAGCTATAAATTTAGTTATGTATATAAGTAAGTGTATTTATTTGGTGACATGTTGTGACTGCTTAAGTATCAAGTGCTGCTATGGTACTAAGTACTTTATGAACCACTCATTATTTTCTTTTCCACTTTCATGCCTTTTTCCTGTAAAGAAAAGCTTTTTACAGGGGCAGGGGTACCTGGCTGGCTCAGTCGGAGGAGCATGCAACTCTTGATCTTGAGAAATTAAAACAAATTAGGTAAATAAATATGAAATTTTTATAAACAGTTTCTTAATCCTAGAAAATAACAAAACTTGCCAGGAAGAGCTTAAGGAAAAGTAGATAATCAGTAGACTTTTGATGAATAAAATGGTTCATAAACAATAAAAACATCTCTCCAAGAAAAATTTTCAGGTCCCCATAAATTTACTAGAGTGTTAGAAACCATTTGTGGAAAAAATAAACCCACACCTAAACTGGGAGAAGATAGTATCTAATGAGATGACAGAAATACGTCCAACTATTCAGCAACGTCAAGAAATGTACAGAACTGTAACTTACAGTTCTGAGACAAAAATTGTCAGAATGGATTAAAAAACTCCAGTTATATGGTATTTATAATAGACACTGCTAAGGTATAAGGATCCAGAAAGGTTGAAAGTAAAGGCATTTATTAAAGATACACTTTGTAGGGTGCCTGGGTGGCTCAGTTGGTTTAGCGTCTGCTTTCGGCTTAGGTCATAATCTCCAGATCCTGGGATTGAGCTCCATGTTGAGCTCTCCACTCAGCAGGGACTCTGCTTCTCCCTCTGTGGGCTCAGCAGGGAGTCTGCTTCTCCCTCTGTGAGTGCTCTCTCTCCCTCTCTCTCTCACATGGATAAATAAAATATTTAAAACAAAACAAAACTGGGCGCCTGGGTGGCTCAGTGGGTTAAAGCCGCTGCCTTCGGCTCAGGTCATGATCCCAGGGTCCTGGGATCGAGGCCCACATCGGGCTCTCTGCTCAGCAGGGAGCCTGCTTCCTCCTCTCTCCTCTCTCTCTGCCTGCCTCTCTGCCTACTTGTGATCTCTCTCTCTGTGTCAAATGAATAAATAAAATCTTTAAAAACAAAACAAAACAAAACAAAAAGATACATTCTTGCAGAGGTGCCTGGCTGGCTTAGTCGGTAGAGCATGTGACTTTTCATCTCAGGGTTGTAAATTCGAGCCCCACACTCGGTATGGAGATTACTAAAAATAATAAACAAGCTTTAAAATAAAAAAAAGTTTTTTTATAAATTATTGTTAGCCTTCTTTCATTGGAAGTAGAATGAAGACTTTAAAAATGTTTTAAAAAATGAAGAGAAAGACTTCAATCTAGCAATGCTAGGTTGAAGGGTATACCTCTTAAAAACTCTTTGACATCTTCTTTATTAATTCATCTGTTGATGGGCATCTAGGTTCTTTCCATAGTTTGGCTATTGTGGACATTGCTGCTATAAACATTCCGGTGCACATGCCCCTTCGAATCACTATATTTGTATCTTTAGGGTAAATACCCAGTAGTGCAATTGCTGGGTCATAGGGTAGCTCTATTTTCAACTTTTTGAGGAACCTCCATACTGTTTTCCAGAGTGGTTACACCAGCTTGCATTCTCACCAACAGTGTAGGAGGGTTCCCCTTTCTCCTCATCCTCGCCAACATCTGTCATTTCCTGACTTGTTAGTTTTAGCTATTCTGACTGATATGAGGTGGTATCTCACTGTGGTTTTTATTTGGATTTCCCTGATGCCGAGTGATGTTGAGCACTTTTTCATGTGTCTGTTGGCGATTTGGACGTCTTCTTTGGAGAAATGTCTGTTCACGTCTTCTGCCCATTTCTTGATGGGGTTATTTGGTCTTTGGGTGTTGAGTTTGATAAGTTCTTTATAGATTTTGGATACTAGCCCTTTATCTGATACGTCATTTGCAAATATCTTCTCCCATTCTGTCCGTGTTCTTTTGGTTTTGTCGATTATTTCCTTTGCCGTGCAAAAGATTTTGATCTTGATGAAGTCCTAATAGTTCCTTTTTGCCTTTCTTGCCCATTCTTGCTTCTCTTGCCTTTGGTGGTTTTTCTAAGAAGACGTTGCTGTGGCTGAGATTGAAGAGGTTTCTGCCTGTCTTCTCAAGGATTTTGATGGATTCCTGTCTCACATTGAGGTCTTTCATCCATTTTGAGTCTATTTTTGTGTGTGGTGTAAGGAAATGTTCCAGTTTCATACTTATGCATGTGGCTATCCAATTTTACCAACAACATCTGTTGAAGAGACTATCTTTTTTCCATTGGACATTCTTTCTTGCTTTGTAGAATATTAGTTGACCCTAGAGTTGAGGGTCCATTTCTGGGCTCTCTATTCTTTCCCATTGATCTATGTGTCTGTTTTTGTGCCAGTAGAATACTGTCTTGATGATTAAAATCAGCTTTGTAATAGAGCTTCAAGTCTGTAATTGTGATGCCACCAACTTTGGTTTTCTTTTTCAAAATTCCTTTGGCTATCCGGGGTCTTTTCTTGTTCCATATAAATTTTAGGATTATCTGTTCCATTTTTTTGAAAAAAAGTTGATCATATTTTGATAGGTATTGCGTTAAATGTGTGTATTGCTTTAGGTAGGATAGACATTTTCACAATATTTGTTCTTCCAATCCATAGAATGGAACATTTTTCCATTTCTTTGCATCTTCTTAATTTCTTTCATGAGTACTTTCATGAGTTTTCTGAGTATAGATTCTTTGCCTCTTTGGTTAGGTTTATTCCTAGGTATCTTATGGTTTTGGGTACAATTGTAAATGGGATCAACTCCTTAATTTCCCTTTCTTCTGTCTTGTTGGTGTATAGAAATACAATGGAATACTATGCAGCCATCAAAAGAAACAAAATCTTGTTGTTTTCAATGACATGGATGGAACCAGAGGGTATTAAGCTAAGCAAAATAAGTCAATCAGAGAAAAAACAATTTCATAAGATCTCTATGATATGAGGAATTTGAGGGGCAGGGTAGGGGGTCATGGGGAGTAGGGAGGGAAAAATGAAACAAGATGGGATTGGAGAGGAGACAAACCATAAGAGACTCTTAATCTCATGAAACAAACTGAGGGTTATGGTGGGGGGATAGGGATAGGGTGGCTGGGTTATGGACATTGCAGAGGGTATGTGATATGGTGAGTGCTGTGAAATGTGTAAGCCTGATGATTCACAGGCCTGTACTCCTGAGGCAAATAATACATTATATGCTAATTAAAAAAAAACCTCTTTGACAAAAAACCTAAGCCCAGAAGTCTATATTTGTTTTCTTAATTGTAATACAGTCTGGTACCGTATTGTGATTTTCCCTGGAATTTTGAACTTGTTAAATTAGATAATGGCTTGACAAGATTTATACTTAATATGGACTGTGTATATTTTAGAAAAATTTGACATGTAACATTTCTAAGTTTAAGGTATACAGCATGTTACTTTAATATATTTATATATTGTAATATGATTGCTGATGTAACATTTACCACATTACAAAATTATAGTACATAGAGTACATATTATTGTCATTCATTATGCTGTGCATTAGATTTATATGACTTATTTACTAATAATTATAAATTTATACTCTTAAAAACTATCACTCTTATCACTGTCATCCCCTGGTAACTCCCATTTTAGTGTTTTTTACAAGTTTAACTTTTTTAAACTCAACATATAAATGATATCATACCATATTTGTCTTTCTCTGATTTATCCTGTATACCATAATGTGTTCATGACCATCCTTGCTTTTGCAAATGGAGGATCTTCTCCTTTCTCATGGCTGAATAGTATTCTATTGTGTATATGTATCACATCTTTTTTTATCCATTCATCTGTTGATGAGTAGTTGGGTTGTTGCCATATATTCACTATTGTGAATAATGCTATGATAAACATGGGAATATATGTATATATATTTCTACAAAATCCTGTGCTCGTTTCCTGTGGGTATATACCCAAAGTGGAATTGCTGGATTTTATAATACATTTTTAATTTTCTGCGAAAGATCCATATTGCTTTTCACAGTGTTTGGATTAATTTACATTCACATCAACAATGTATAAGGGTTCCCTTTACATCACATCCTTGACAGTACCTGTTGTCTCCTGTCTTCTTGATGACATCCATTGTAACAGATGCAAGTGATCTTATTATGGTTTTGATTTGCTTTTCCCTGATGATGAATGATGTTGAGCATCTTTTCATGGGTCTGTTGCCCATTTTGATGTTGTCTTTGGAGAAATGTTATTTACTTCTTCTGCCCATTTTATAACCAGATATTTGGGTTTTTGTAATTGAGTTTACCAAATTCTTAACATGCTTGGAATATTAACCCCTTATCTGATATATATGCAGACATTTTCTTCCGTTCTCTGGAATGTCTTTTCATTTTTGTTGTTTCTTTTGCTATGCAGAAATTTTGAGTTTGATGTAGTCCCACTTGTTGATATTTCTTTCTGGTGTTATTTTTGCTTTTAACATTATGCCTATAAAATTATTGCCAAGACCAGTATCAGTGAGATTCTTTCCTATATCTTCTTCTAAGAGTTTATGGTATCAGGTCTTATGTTTAATAATTTCATCCATTTTGAGTAAATTTTTGTGGCTGGTGTGAGATAAGGGTCTAATTCACATTCTGCAGATCTTTCCTCAGTTTTTCCAGCACCACCTATTGAAGAGACTATCCTTTCCCCTTTGGAAATTCTTGGCTCCCTTGTTGAATATTAGTTGAGTGTATATGCCAGGGTTTAATTCTGGCATTTATATTTGGTTTAAATGGCCAAAGTATTTATTTTTGTGCCAGTACTATACTATTTTTATTACTATGGCTTTGTAGTATAGGTAGTATAGTATGGAAGCATGATATCTTCAGTTTTGTTCTTTCTTTTCAGGATTGTTTTGGCAATTCAGGATATTTTGGGGTTCCACGCAAATTTTAGGATTATTTCTTCTATTTATGTGAAAAATGTCCTTGGTATTTTGATGAGGATTGCATTAAATCTATAAGATGGCTTTGGGTAGTATAGTCATTTTAACAATATTAGTTCTTCCAATCCATGAGCACAGAATGTCTTTCCATTTGTCTGTGTCTTCAGTTTCTTTCAGCAAGTTTTACAGATTTCACTGTATAGATCTTTTACTTACTTGGTTAAATTTATTTCTAAGTTTTTTTAAAATTGTTTTTGATGCTATTCTGAATGAGATGGTTTATTTCTTTTTCAGACACTTCACCATTAGTACAAGGGAATGTAATCGATTTCTTTATGTGGCTTTTGTATCCTGCCATTTTACTGAAATTATTAATTCCAACAGCTTTTTGACTGATTCTTTGGGATTTTCTATGTATATGACCATATCCTTAGCAAATAATAATTTTACTTCTTCCTTTCCCCCCTTGGATGCATTTTATTTGCTTGTGGTGCCTAATTGCTCTAGGTAGGACATCGAATGCTATATTAAATAGGAGTGGTAAGATTGGGCTTCTTAGCCTTGTCCCTGATCTGAGGGGAAACACTTTCAATTTCTCTCTATTTTATATAATATTTGTTACATATGTATGGCCTTTATTATGTTGAGGTATGTTCTTTCTATACCCAGTCTGGTAACAGTTCAAATCATGAAATAATGTTATATTTTGTCAAATGCTTTTAATGCAGCTACTGAGATGATCTTGTGATTTTTATCATTCATTTTATTGATATGATATATTATATTTGATTTGTGTATGTTGAACATCCTTGCATCCCAGGAATAAATCCCACTTGGCCATAATGTATAAGCCCTTTAATGTGTTCTTAAATTCAGTTTTCTAGTATTTTCTTGAGAATTTTTGCATATATATTTATCAGGAATATTGGTCTATAATTTTCTTGTGCTTTGCTTATCTACTCTGATATCAAAGAAATGCCTGCTTCATAGAATGAGTTTTAAAGTGTTCCCTCCTCCTTGATATTTTGGAAGGTTATGAGGAGGATTGGTATTAATTCTCCTTTAAATGTTAGATAGAATTCTACAGTGAAGCCATCTGGTCCTGGAGGGTTTTTTGGTGTTGTGAGTTTTTTTAATACTAATTCCTTCCTTTTACTCACTATTGGTCTGTTCAGATTTTCTGTTTCTTCCTGACTCAGTCTTGGTAGGTCACGAGTTTCCAGAAATGTATCCATTTCTTCTAGGTTAGTAATATGCTGGCATACAATTGCTCATAGTACTCTCTTAAGAGTCCATGTATTTCTGTAGTATCAATTGTAATGCTTCCTTTTTCATTTCTGATTTTATTTGATTTCTTTTTTTCTTAGTGTAGCTAAAGATTTGCTAATTTTGTTTATCTTTTCAAAGAACCAGCTTAGTTTCATTGATCCTTTCAACTGTTTTTCTGGTCTCTATTTCATTTATTTCTGCTCTGATTCTTAATATTTCCTTCTTTCTGCTAACTTGGCTTAATTTATTCTTTTTCTAGTTTCTTGAGATATAAAGTTAGGTTGTTTATTTGTGATCTCTTTAATATAATACATGTATTTATTACTGTAAATTTTCTGCCTGGGTGGCTCAGAAGGGAAAGCATCCAACTCTTGATTTCAGCTCAAGTCATGATCTTAGGGTTGTGAGATCAAGCTCTGTGCTGGGCGTGGAGCCTGCTTAAGGTTCTCTCTTTATTTTTTTTTTTTTAGATTTTATTTATTTATTTGACACAGAGAGAGAGAGATTACAAGTAGGCAGAGAGACAGGGAGAGGAGGAAGCAGGCTCCCCGCTGAGCAGAGACCCCGATGCTGGCCTTGATCCCAGGACCTGAGCCGAAAGCAGAGGCTTTAACCCACTGAGCCACCCAGGCGCCCAATGTTCTCTCTTTCTCACTCACCTTCTGCCTCCCCTCCATGACTCACACACACTCTTTCTCAATAAATAAATAAATACAAAATTTCCTCTCAGAACTTCTTTTGCTGCATCCCATAATATTTTATATGTTGTGTTTTTACTTTCATTTTTTTGAAGTAATTGTTTATTTCCCTTTTGATTTCTTCTTTGACCCAATGAGTATTCAGAAGAGTGTTCAGTTCCCATATATTTGTAGATCTCACTTTCCTCCTGTTGTTGATTTCTAGTTTCGTACTATTGTGGTAAGAGAAGATATTTAGTATGGTTTCAATCATCTTAACTTTGCTAAGATTTGTTTTATGGACTACAATAGGATCTATCCTGGACATCGTACACGTGTACTTGAGAAAAATATGTATTCTCCCGCTATGGGATGGAATGTTACATATATGTCTATTAAGTTCATTTATTCTAAATTGTGGTTCAATTCCAAAATTTACTTGTTGATTTTCTCTCTGGACAGTCTAATTGCTGATAGCGGGATGCAGAAGCCCTATCTATACAACTGGGCGCCTGGGTGGCTCAGTGGGTTAAAGCCTCTGCCTTCGGCTAAGGTCATGATCTCAGGATCCTGGGATCGAGGCCCGCATCGGGCTCTCTGCTTGGCGGAGAGCCTGCTTCCTCCTCTCTCTCTCTCTGCCTGCCTGTCTGCCTACTTGTGATCTCTCTCTCTGTCAAAAAAAAAAAAAAGAAGTCTTCTACAACTCCTGTATTATTGCCTATTTCTCCCTCAAGATGTTATCAACTGCTTAATATATGTTGGTGTTGTGTATTGAGGCAAATATATTCACGATTGTTATATCTTCTTGATACATTGTCCCCTTTATGATGACTCTGTTGTTTGTTATCCCTTTAAGCTTGAAGTCTATTTTGTCAAAGTATACCTATACCCCCCTTCTTTTTGTTTGTGTTCTTGGAGTATCATCTTCCATCCTTTCACTTTGAGCCTATGTGAGTCTTTGGATCTGAAATGAGTCTCCTTTAGGCAGGTGATGTGCTCAATATCCAACCCCCTTTCCAAATGTTTTGTGTCTCTGCTCTAGACTTTTGCTTTGTGGTTATCATGAGATTTACATATTACATCTCAAAGATAAAATAGTTCTTTTTCTGTTGACAACTTATTTTCTATGCTTATAAATGTTCTAACATTTTGCTCTTTTTTACATTTTTGATGTCACAAATTATCTTTTTATGCTGTGACTTTATTACTATGTTGTAGTAGTTATAGTTTTTAATGATCTCTTCCTTTACCTTTTATGATATAGAGTAGTCCTTCCTTATCTGCAGTTTCAGTTAGCCATGGCTAACCATGGTTCAAAAGCAAATGATTCACCTTCTGATGTATCAGAAGGTCAGTAGTAGCCTAATGTCACAATGCCTATGTCATTCACCTCACTTCATCTCATCACATAGGCGTTTTATCATCTCACATCATTACAAGTGTGAGTACAGTACAATAAGATATTTTCAGAGGGAGAGACCACATTTATATAATTTTTATTATAGTATATTGTTAGCAATTGTTCTATTTAATTATTGTTGTTTTTTATCCCTTACTGTGTCTGATTTATAATTTTAACATTATCACAGGTATGTATATATAGGGAAAAAAAACGGTATAAAATATTGAGGGCCTTGAGTGGCACAGTCCATTAAACATCTGACTCTTGGTTTGGCTTAGGTCTGTTCTCAAGGTCAAAAGATTGAGCCCCATATGGGGCTCCATGCTCAGCACAAAGTCTGCTTGAGATTCCCTCTCTCCCTCTCCTTCTAATCCTTCGTCCCCCACCCCACACATTCTCTTTCTCTCTTTCAAATAAAGAAATTAAAAAATATTTTAAAAGGTTCAGTATATTTCACAGTTCCAGGAATCCACTGAGAGTGGCCAACCAGGGCAATTCTAAAGTAAAGGAGGGTCCCAGAAATCTGTGGGCAGTTCTCTCGCCTCCCAGGCAGACAGAAGGCAACACTTTTCCTTCATTTCTCTTTGCCATTTCCCTTTCCTTTCCTTCCCACAAGTCACTGCAGTCTCTGTTCTGAAAGTAACTAGTCTCCAGCTGCAGTAGGTATGGACAGAGTGGATACCCCCATTCACTGGCTTCACCCTCCTTCTCTGACAGAAATGTCCTGCTAGCCTGCTGCCTGACCAGCTGAGACCTTCTCTGACATCACCTCCTCTGCCTACCACTGGGCTCCACCCGTGACTCCCTTGCTCTGTCTGTCACCTCCTCCACTGTTAAATCCACCCAGTTTCAGGTACATCAATGAGTGGAGCTCTCAGGTGTCCTGGTATACTGTAAAGAGGTCATTTTTTAAGTTATTGATGTCTCATAGTTGTAAATTAAAGGGGACAGAAAAGAAGAATGACTTACACCACCACGTTGCTATCACTCCTCCCCATTATGTCTTTTCAGACTCATTTTTGTAGAGTTCACAGATAATATAAAAATAGTAGAAAGAAAAAAAAAGAGCTCTATTACAGTGATTATATTATTAAGGAGTTAAAAACTATGCTAAAAACACATATACAGGGCGCCTGGGTGGCTCAGTGGGTTAAAGCCTCTGCCTTCGGCTCAGGTCATGATCTCAGGGTCCTGGGATCGAGGCCCGCATCAGGCTCTCTGCTCAGCGGGGAGCCTGCTTCCTCCTCCTCTCTCTTCCTGCCTCTCTGCCAACTTGTGATTTCTCTCTGTGTCAAATAAATAAATAAAAAAAACAAAACAAAACAAAACAAAAAACACATATATAGGCATATATGTGTGCATATGTAATGTCTGTATCTGTATATAAATGGACATTACCTAAAAGTCTAAACAGGACTTCACTTTAAAGAATTCATGTCTAACATAACGCTTTCATAGTCAGATTGTAAAGTGCTCACATATGGTAAGTTTTAGTGCATCATGTCATGGAAAGAACAAGTCATTGGACTCAGAGACCCTACATTTGAGTTTCGGCTTCAAAATCTGCTAGAACTGTGGCCTTTGGATATTGATTATCTGAGCCTGTCACTTAGGTTAAGAAATGAAGACAATAAATTCCCAATTGAGTTACTCAGGAAGATCAAAATCAAAATGAGATTTTTTTTTAGAATTGCAAACCTCCATTCAGTTACTGATAATATGAAATTAAATCATAAGTACATTTATTTGTACATTCAGTTTTGTTTAAAAAAGAACCACTCAAGTAGAAAATTCTTCCTATCCTCATTTTTCCATGAAAACTGTACACATTAGTACATCTTAATGATATTTAGAATGTGTTCATGTCTTTTTTAATTCTGCATCTATCAAGGAGGAGGTAACATTTGTGTTTAAAGCAGTTCTACGAAAACAAATTTGAGAAAGGCTATCACTACATTTTTAGGTGTGGTCATATGCAGCCATAAGAATGAGGTACTTTTCTCATAGTCCACAGTCTCTCATTCTTTGTCTCCCTCTCCGATTTACCCCAATTCACTTTTCCTTTCCTTCTCCTAATGTCCTCCATGTTATTCCTTATGCTCCACAAGTAAGTGAAACCATATGATAGTTTTGGACGGAAGGGTGGTGGGGGGATCGCGAGCCTGGTGCTGGGTATTAGGGAGGGCACCTATTGCATGGAGCGCTGGGTGTGGTGCATAAACCATCTTGAAACACTGAAAAAAAAAGTTGCATGCTTTTATGATTGGGTTTTTTAATCTATAAATTTTGTTAGAATTGACATCCTAGCAATAATAAACCTTCCAATTGGTAAAACATGAAAAAAAAATGAGGTACTTTTATCTTTAACTTATTCACATCAATAAAATGAATATTCTTGATAGGACTAAATTTGCATGGTTTTTAAAAATTCTGAAATTACATTACTGAAATTCTTTTTTTATCAGGAATATAGTTTAAAAATGTAGGATAGTATAGAATAATTGCCTCTAAATATTTTAACCAAATATTATAAAGAAAGTTCCTCCAGCAAATGAAGTACTTTTAAATATGCTTTTAAAGAAGAAAAAAATAAGCAATTCCAATTTTTTAGGATTGAATTATAATTTCTGAAAAATAATCAAATCCAATATATGTATACTTATTTATTACAGTTAAGATCAATATAAAAAGCTATTAAAGATTTTTATAGGGTATTCAGGTTGATTAATATTTTCCTCTTTTCCCCTAGGATAGAAGGTCTAAATTAATTATAATTTGGCAGGTTTTTTAAATTTTAGGGTCTTTGGATAGAAAACGAAACATGAGAGAAGTCAAATACAATATTTATTAATAGCAAAAGTAAAGGGTAGTTTTGAAAATTCTCAGAAGTACCAAACATTCCCAAAATATCTAGTCCCTATCTTCTGGAAATTTTTCAAAAGTAAAATTTGAAAAAATAAGCAATTATTTCAAGTTCCACATATGACTTGACTTTTTTATTTCTGTAAACCACTTTTAAAGCTATAGCCAAAAATTCAAAAATTCAAATATTTTTTTGTTTCAAGTTTTATTTAAATTCTATTTAGTTAACATACAGGATAATATTGGCTTCAGGACTAGAATTCTGTTAGTCATCACTTACATATAACAACAACTTGTGTTCATCACAAGTGCCCTCCTTAATAGCCATCACCCATCTAGCCCATTCCCTGCTCACCACCCCACCAGCAACCCTCAGTTTGTTCTCTATAGTTAAGAGTCTCTTATGGTTTGCCTCCTCTTTCCACCCACCACTTCCCCTATGTCCGTCTATTTAGTTTCTTAAATTCCACATATGAGTGAAATTATATGATAATTGTCTTTCTCTGACTGACTTATTTGGCTTAGCATAATACACTGTAGCTCTCTCCATGTCCTTGCAAATGGAAAGAGTTCATTCTTTTTGATGGCTGAGTAATATTCCACTACACACACATATATATACACACACACATATATATACATATATATGTGTGTGTGTGTGTGTGTGTGTATACACATATATGTGTAGATAGATAGATAGATAGATAGATAGATAGATGATAGATAGATAGATAGATAGATAGATAGATAGATAGATATACCACTTCTTTATCCATTCATCAGTTATGGACATCTGGGTTCTTTCCATAATTGAACTATTGTAAATAATGCTGCTATCAACAGCAGGGTGCATGTGTCCCTTTGAATCAGTATTTTTGTATCCTTTGGGTAAATACCTAGTAGTGCAATTTCTGGGTTATATGGTAGTTCTATTTTTAACTTTTTGAGGAACCTCCATACTGTTTTCCAGAGTGGCTGCATAAGTGTGCATTTTCACCAACTGTGTAAAAGGGATCCCTTTAACTCCACATCCTCACCAACACCTGTCGTTTCCTATATTGCTAATTTTAGCCATTCTGACAATTATGAAGTGATATTTCATTGTAGTTTTGATTTCTATTTCCCTGATGATGAGTGACGTTGAGCATCTTTTCTTGTATCTGTTAGGAATCTGTATGTCTTCTTTGGAAAAATGTTTATTCATGTCTTCTGCCCATTTCTTAAGTGGATCATTTGTTTTTGGATTGTTGAGTTTGGTAAGTTCTTTATAGATTTTGGATAATAACCCTTTATCAGCTAGGTCATTTGCAAGCATCTTCTCCCATTCTGCAGGTTGCCTTTTAGTTTTGTTGATTGTTTCCTTTTGCTATGCAGAAGCTTTTTATCTTGATGAAATCCTGATAGTTCATTTTTGTCTTTGCTTCACTTGTCTCAGGTGACATGTCTGGTAGGAAATTGCTATGGCCAATGTCAGAGGTTGCTCCCTGTGTTCTCCTCTAGGATTTTCATGGTTTACCATCTCACATTTAGGTCTTTCATCCATTTTGAATTTATTTGTGTGTATGGTTTAAGAAAGTGGTCCAGTTTCATTCTTTTGCATTTTGCTGTCAAATGCTCCCAAAACTATTTGTTGAAGAGACTGTCTTTTTCCCATGGGATATTCTTTCTTGTATTGTCAGAGTTGACCACATAGTTGTGGGTCCATTTCTGGGTTTTCTATTCTGTTCCACTGATCTATGTGACTGGTCAAAGACCCCAGTAAAAAGGAAAATTAGAGGCCAATATCCCTCATGAACATTGATGCAGAAATTCTCAACAAGATATTAGCAAATCAAATCCAACAGTACATTGTAAGAATTATTCACCATGATCAAGTGGGATGCAGGGTGTTTCAATATTCACAAATCAATCAACGTGATAGACCACATTAATAAAAGAAAGGACAAGAACCACATGATCATCTCAACAGATGTAGAAAAAGCACTTGACAAAATATAGCCCCTTTTCTTGATAAAAACCCTCAATAAAGTAGAGGTAGAATGAACATGCCTCACCATAATAAAGGCCATATATGAAAGACCCACAGCTAATATCATCCTCAATGGGGAAAAATGGAGAACTTTTCCCCTAAGGCCAGGAACAGGACAGGGATATCCATACACTTTCACCACTGTTGTTCTACATAAGATTGGAAGTCCTCGCCTTAGCAGTCAGACAACAAAAAGAAATAAAAGGCATCCAAGTTGGCAAGGAAGAAGTCAAACTTTCACTATTCACAGATGACATGATACTCTATGTAGAAAACCCTAAAGACTCCCCAAAATTTCTAGAACTGATACATAATTCAGAAAGTTCCAGGATACAAAATCAATGTACAGAAATCTGTTGCATTTTACTACTGGATATTTACCATAAAGATACAAATGTAGTGATCCGAAGGGGCACGTGCACCCGAATATTTATAACACCAATGTCCACAATAGTCAAACTATGGAAAGGGCCTAGATGTCCATCAACAGGTGAATGGATAAAGAAGATATGGTTTATATATACAATGGATTACTATACATCCATCAAAAATGAAATTTTGCCATTTGCAATGACATGGATGGAACTAGAGGGTATTATGCTAAGCAAAATAAGTCAATCAGAGAAAGACAATTATCATATGATCTCTCTGATATGAGGAATCTGAGAGGCAGAGTGGGGGACCGTGGGGAGAAGGGAGGGAAAACTGAAACAAGATGGGACCGGGAGGGAGACAAACCATAAGAGACTCTTAATCTCAGGAAACAAACTGAGGGTTGCTAGGCAGGGAGGGATAGGGTGGCTGGGTGATGAACATTGGGGAGGGTATGTGCTATGGTGAGTGCTGTGAATTGCGTAAAACTGATGATTCACAGACCTGTACCCCTGAAGCAAATAATATATTATATGTTAATAAAAAAAATCTATTGTATTTTAATACACCAATAATGAAGCAGAAAAAGGAATCAATCCCATTTACAATTGTACCCAAAGTGGTAAAATACCTAAGAATAAGCCTAACCAAAGATGTGAAAGATCTTTACTCTGAAAACTGCAAAACACTTATAAAAGAAACTGAAAATGACATCAAGAAATGGAAAAAGATTCCATGCTCATGGATTGGAAGAACAAACATTGTTAAAATGTCCATGCTTCCCAAAGCAATCTACACGTTTAATGCAATCCCTATCAAAATACCAACAGCATTCTTCAAAGAGCTAGAACAAACAATCCTAAAATTTGTATGGAACCATAAAAGACCCCAAATAGCCAAAGCAACCTTGAAAAAGAAAAGCAAAGCTGAAAGCCTCACAATTCAGGACTTCAAGCTGTATTACAAAGCTGTAGTCATCAAGACAGTATGGTACTGGTACAAAAACAAAATTTTTAAAGTAATTAGAAATCACAATGAAAGAAATTATATATACATATGTGTGTAATATATATATATACATATATATGTATATATATGTAATACATGTGAAACTCACCTTTTTTCCTCTGACAAAATGAGATTGTTACTGTTTTTAATTTTAAATGGAATCTGAGAACAGCCTATGTATTAAACTCTCCAAACTTCTTAGGAAAATCATTCTGAATAAACATAAAAAAGCAAAACAATTATAATCCAAGAGTTATTTGGAGCAAAAATACTACTTAGTGTCAGTGTCTGGATAGATTATTATCATCAACTATATCAAGGCTGATGGAACTGTGTTGAGGATCATTTGGCATTAATATGACAAATAAGATGTTTGAAAGAGAGAAGTCCTGTCCACTGAAAAAAGGGATGGAGACATTTTGTCTTGTCCCACTCTCTGCTGTCTAGATCAAATACTCAGATTCTCTCCTTCAACAAGGCAATGTCTTCTCTTTTGCTTATTCAAACATAACTGATAAAACAACAAAGCAGAAAGATATAAAGTATAGATTTTAGTAACAGGCTTATTATAGTCTGCAAATTGTAGCCCTACAAGGAAAAATCAACTATTCATAGAAAAGTGAATAGATTACCAATCTGACAGTGAATAAAATTCTGCTTCCCTTCCACCTTCCCTTTTTAAAAAAATACTAATGCCAGGATCCATTCCACATTAATTCAGAATCTCCAGTGTAGTAGAAAATTCTGAATTGTCTAAAATCAATAATTTGGGCCTGTTGGATAGATGTTTCAGCACAGTCTAGAATGTTGTTCCTGACACCTGATTCCCAGGTTAACCACTGAGAAGGATATGAAATATATAGCCAATATATAGCTTAAGACTGTACTTTTAATTACCTTGGACTTGCATTTGATGACTGTATTTAAACTTTGTTAGAAACAAAGGTCTTATCTCTTCAATGACTTTCTCCTGTTTAGGCTCTGAATGAGTTTTTGACTTCTTTCCTGCTTTAATTTTTTTAATTTTCTTTCTAGTCTTACCAAAGAAAGTAAACAATTTCTGCCTATAATTGTACTTTCTCCTCCCCTCCTCCTGCTTTTTCTGATAGCTGCTAAAACTTTCTTTTAACTTTTTATTTTGAATTAATTTTGGGCCGATAAGAAATTTGCAAAATATTAGGAAGTCTCCTCATCCTGCTTCTGCTTCCTCTAATGGTAATATTTTATATAACCATAGTACAATTATTAAAAGCAAAAAATATGGGTTCGGGCGCTTGGGTGGCTCAGTGGGTTAATGCCTCTGCTTTCGGCTCAGGTCATGATCTCAGGGTCCTGGGATCGAGGCCCGCATCGGGCTCCCTGCTCGGCGGGGAGCCTGCTTCCCCCTCTCTCTCTCTGCCTGCCTCTCTGCCTCCTTGTGATCTCTCTCCCTCTGTGAAATAAATAAATAAAATCTTTAAAAAAAAAAATATGGGTTCAATATTACTAACTAAAAAACACACATGCAATTACCTATTTTTTTCCTCTAATGTCCTTTTCCCATTCTAAGATTGTGACCAGGATCCCACATGCCAATTAGTTGTTATTTCTGTTTAATCTCCTCCAGACTGCAACAATTCCATATTCTTTTTCTTGCGTTTCACAACTTTGACACTTTTTCACAAGTCCCGATAAGTTATTTTGTAAAATGTCCCTCAATTTATATTTGTTTGATATTTACTCATGACTGGAGTAAATTTAGGCATGTTTGGCAATAATAGCACAATAGTGATGTTTGTCTTTCTTAGTGCATCATATCAAGAGGTCCATGATGTTGATATGTCATTATTGATAACATTAAGTTTGAACATTTGGTTAAGGTGATGTCATCTGAGTTTTCCCCTGGAAGGTTACTATTTTTTCTTTTATAGTAAATATCCTGCTGAAGAAACTTGGAGATGAGTCAAATCCTGTTTCTCTTCAAACAACCAGTTATGCATTCTTCTTGATTTCGTAGTACTACACATTTAATAATTGAAATGATATGTATTTTTCTGTAATTTTAATGAAATTTTGCAATGAAGATATGCAAACATATGTGCTCAAGTTTCTTATCTGAACTGGTATGAGACATCTTATATTTTTTTAATATTTTTTCTTTGATGGTGATGACAGAAATGTAAAGTCATCAGTTTATGAATTAAGAAACCTCCGCAAAACATTGTTTTTATTTTTCCCCCACTAAAAAGAGGATTTCTAAGAAATCATGTTACATTCATCTTTTGGATAATGGAAATAATTTGGTTTAAAATAAACAAACATAAAAGAGAATGTCATAGTACATGATATGGCCAGAAAAAAAGTTTTATTTCTATTTGTGTTCAAAGTTTGTCTCCCTACATAGTATGTTTAACACAGTTGAGCAGATAGTAATTAGAATTTCTCAATGAGTTTTAGAGAAAAATATATCACTGACGGCAGACCCCTATTTCAGATACAAAAGTCTGAGAAAACAAACAAGGAAAAAATGGTCCAGCTTCTGATGGGTTATTTTATTTTCCATATTTTCTATATATCTTGTAGTGAGCCAAAACTACTTTAAAGTGAGAAAGAATATTTTAAAAACTGTGTTGGTTTTGACCAGCAAGAGCAAATCCTCTAATCATGAAAAAGTATACACAGCTTGATATGAAATAGATTGTACGCATAGCTGTGACATTTCTCAAATGTGAGCTTCCTGAAATATACAAGCATATTTATCTAAGTTTCCTTTTAGAACCTAAAGTCTCTTTATTTAGCAATTATTATTTAAAAGCAAATAACTCCCTTAAATTATATTTTATACATTAAAGTCTCTACCACTTACTTTTACCTGCTATTCACCTCTGCTTCCTAATATTTTAATGTCTCCACCGAATAAACTGGCATATGAATGTATCTTGTGCCCAATTTCTAGCTAGCTCTAGATAGCTGTCTTGTCCATTTTAGACCTCAGGGTTTTTTGATGTGCAAAACAATGTATTTCTTAGTATCCATGAAATAATTTAGTCTTGTCTTAATTTTAGCAGATACTTTACATATTACTTGATTGAATGTCTTAATAATGATAGAAGTAGGAAAAAACATAAAATAGACTTTGGTTTTCCTATTTCACATTCACTCATTAGTATGAATATTTTATGTATAAATCATATGAACATTGACATTGCAAGCAGGTTTTTTCTGGATTATTTAAACTTCAGAAATAACCTTAATTTTTTTAAAGATTTTATTAATTTGAGAGAGAAATATATAGAAAGAGAGAGCATGAGCAGGGGGAGGGGCAGAAGAGGAAGGGGAAACAGACTGCCCGTTGAGCAGGGAGCCAATGCAGGGCTCCATCCCAGGACCTGAGATCATGACCTGAGCCAAAGGCAGACAGACACTCAACCCTCAACCTACTGAGCTGCCCAGGTGCCCCAATAACCTTAATCTTTTAAGAGTAAGTTTCTGAACCAAAGTTAAACAAATTTGATACATATATATTAGGCATAATCATGAAATTTTCAGGTAGACCAAAGATAGTTTACTATAGGCAATTTCATGTAATTCAATGTAATATTTATTTTGTTAAAATTAATTTCAAAGAGTATGATTCATGTTTGAATAATAAAGTATGAGATGACAAAACAAAGATATTTATGCATGGTTGAAAGTAGTATCATGTATGATTCTTCTAATTAACAACCCATCCACAGCTAAATCTTAGTGGATTACAGAAAGAACGAATATAAATGCAATGCATATAGTTATTAAAAAAATCTAATATACTGTTGTAAACATGGGTATTTTTATGTGGGGGTTAAAAACACTGGTTCAAAAAGACAAGAGAAAGTACACATTGTTATACATTTAAAGATGGGGAAAGCAATAGCGGTGTAGTTTTCTGTTTGTTTCATTCCTGCCATAATTCCAAAACCAAAGTATTCTAAGTATTTTTTGAGGTCACATATGATACATAATCTCTAAATGAAAGTGTTTTCTTATAAAATATACTTTGTGCAATAAATTTACTGAATTTCCAGACACATAAATCAATGAGGCTTCTTTTCCTTATGAAATATACGCATTTGATGCTACATTCCCTAGATTTATACCTAATGTAAGTGCAACTACAGAAAGTCTTAATATATAACTAATTTTCTATGATATTATAATTTATAAAAAGACTATCTGCATAAAATCAAACACTCAAGAAAGAGCATCAAATGTAAAACTAGTATTGCTATTTTATTTTTTTACTTGGCTGGCCAGCTTCATCTTTCTCATAATTAATTGAAAACACTGTTATTTCAGGATGTCTTCCTTCTTCCCAGGCTCACTGCTGCTCAATGTTAGACCAAGAGTCTCTCATCAACAACACTAAAACCTTAGAGGATACATTTTATTTTTTTTTAAAGATTTTGTTTATTTATTTGACAGAGAGAGAGAGAGAGAAAGAGAGAGAGAGAGATCACAAGTAGGCAGAGAAGCAGGCAGAGAGAGATGGGGAAGCAGGCTCCCGGCTGAGCAGAGAGCCCAATGTGGGGCTCGATCCCAGGACCCTGAGATCATGACCTGAGCCGAAGACAGAGGCTTAACCCACTGAGCCACCCAGGTGCCCCAGAGGATACATTTTAAAATAACTACTTACTGTTGAACATTAAGTGACTTTTTCAGTTCTGCCACACATAATATTTTTTAACAAAATCTCATTGGTCTCATTCCCTTTGATTATTATTTTGAACTAGAAATGCAGTCTCAAAGGAGTACAGAAATCTAAACTAGATGCCACATTGGATTTTGAACATACTTAAGACATTAAAAGCTTGAAGGTTACCAAAGTATCTTTTATTTTCTTTTAGTATTTAAAAATTTAAGATGCTACTTCTATTACACCAAAGAGGAAATCTGGTATAGATTATTTTTCTTTGCTCTTTGCCCTATATAGATGCTCCATTTTTATCTTTAGCTTGTAGGCCACAGTTTGCCAAATCCTGTCTCAGAGGACAGGCATTGAGTATTTTATTTTTAATTAGCTGTGGTGATTGGAAGATTTTGTAGCCATTTTACTGCAGAAGTGATATTGGTGAATTTTTAAAAATTTCCTTCCAAATGAATTAAATTCTTCTTGGTTTTATTCTTAGGCCACACACTAAATTCCAATTCATCTTCACCTCCATTCTCTCATAAAAGAGAGAAACTGATTAATAAAAATTTGAAACTATGGATTTATTCTTTACATTCTGATGAATTCTCAGGTAAGAAAGATTTAATCATGTGATAGGTGTATTACAGTATCATAAATTTAGTTTCTTGAAAACTGGGTATGATTTTTTTCTCAGAATAAATGTTTCCTTTTATAACTTTGTTTTCATAAATCCACATAACCAAGTATCCCTAAAATATTCATCGGTGACTGGCTTCCACTTCCTTTCTGAATAACCCTATTCTCCTCTGTGACCACAATGAAATGACTTTAAAAATAGTGGTTGAAAGAAGGATTGAAGACTATGAATCCTAAGATTTTTACAATGACTTGGACTCTCTGTAGAAAAAGAAAAATAATCAATTTTTCTACCAATCCCAATGGAACAAAAAACTTTATCTAATAAAATTTGGTATTTAGTAATTATGCAACATTGAGGAAGCTACTTTTTCTTTCCTGTTAAAGTAAGGTTACTGTGAGGATTTAAAAAATATAGTATTGGGGCGCCTGGGTGGCTCAGTCAGTTAAGCGTCTGCCTTCGGCTCAGGTCATGATCTCAGGGTCCTGGGATCGAGCCCCGCATCGGGCTCTCTGCTCAGCAGGGAGCCTGCTTCCTCCTCTCTCTATGCCTGCTTCTCTGCCTACTTGTAATCTCTCTGTCAAATAAATAAATAAAATCTTTAAAAAAATAAAAAATATAGTATTCATAGTTGTCAAGATTCTTGACACATGTTAAAACATTTAATAAACTATAGCTAATTTTAGGATAATATATAGAACTTACAGTAATGTTAGATCATGTTTATAAATGAGAAAGTTGATATATAAGAAGCAAGAGGGAAAATGATGTCCATGTAAGAAATTAATTTGTGCTTTGTGAAATGGATGGGATTGTATAGATGGAGATTAATAGGAGGATTCAAGGTTGGACTTCAATACAAAATTTACATGAGTCACAGTGGCCAACACAGCTTGCTAACAGCAAAAAAAAAAAAGTATGAAATATCTCAATATCCAACAATATTAGAATGGGGAAATATATTTAATAAGCAGTAGGGTAAAATTAAGGAAGGCCTTGGAAGTCAAACATCAAATTTCATGCTTTATGGCATTATACTAAGTGAATACAATTTTTACATGTGAAGGATTCTAGCTGGCAGTGGAAGGCAGAGTGGAAGGATGGATGAGGGTAGGGAGACTATATTGGAGCAGGTATGGAACCAAACTGTGTCAACTCTCAGGACTCTGACCTGGTCCTTAAAGTACTAATAGAAAAGCGAAGTGAATCTAAGAGTCATGTTAAAATAAAACAAGATAAAATAAGGTAGCAAATTCTTACAATTCAAACAGAAGGGACTGAAACAACATAATACAGTGAAAAGAAATGGTTCAAATTTCATCTCTGGCATGTACCTGCTGTATGCCTTGATAGGGCAAGGTAAATAACTGAAGTGTGGTTTCCTCCTCTAAGAAATGTACCTAAAATACTATTAACATGATAACACCTACTGAAACAATAATTACTAAGTTTGTTATCAGATTCAGTCTTTCTTTAGAGATTTATTTATTTATTTGACAGAGAGAGAGAGAGAGAGAGAGAGAGATCACAAGTAGGCAGAGAGAGAGGAGGAAGCAGGGTCCCCGCCGAGCAAGGAGCCTGATGCGGGCCTCGATCCCAGGACCCTGAGATCATGACCTGAGCCGAAGGCAGAGGCTTTAACCCACTGAGCCACCCAGGCGTCCAGATCTAGTTTTTTTTTTTTTTTTCTTTTCCTTTTTTCCCTTTGATTCCCATAGCAGGATAATACATATACTACTTAGCATAGCACTTGGCTAGTGTGTAGATTCAATAAGTGATATTAACATTATGAACATTAAAGAAAAGACATAATGAAAGACCCACTACCTACATAAATTGGAAAACTGTATTATAATTCATAAGATTGTAGGGGGTATCCAGTTTGGAGCTGAGGTAAGTAGAGGGGCTTGATAGTACAAGATAGTATGAACTTGGTTTGAGGTGGTGTTCTCCATCAAACAGAGTTAAAGCAAAACTATCAGAACACACAGTTCCGACTAAAGAATCACTTCTGTTTTTCTTTTAGTTATTGAAATTCAAATATGATTATTCCATTTTGTTTTACCTTGTTTTATTTTTCCCCAGTGGTAATAATAGTCTAATACAATACAACCAATTTAAATCCAAGCCAATTGATAAAACAGATCATGTTTTACCACACAGAATTCTGACCAAAGTTCCTAATTCTGCTTGCCTACAGAGATTATATTCATAAATGTTTCTTCAGCCATTATCCAAATTACAAATGAGAAATAAACTTTTATATAAACATAGTCTGAAAGCAGGTGGTGTTTTGATTATTTGCATCTGAACATTCTAATGAAGCCATGAGATATGAATAGATGGTAATTTATTGAAAGAAATGAAAAGGGAGTTTTTAGCTGAAACCTCAGGGTAAGAAGAATACTTCATGAAATCACCAAGTATGAAATTTAAATTCTCCTGCTGAGTTAAATATGCCTTGACAATGTCAATGAACTTGGAGAAAAATGACAAATTACTATTATATGCTCAAGTTTCCTAAAGTCATGCTGTTAGCTATTGTAAATACTGCAGGATACTACCGAAAGGGATGCTTTATGTTTAAACTCATTTTTTGTGCAAAATACTTTGCCTTTTACATTGCAATAAACTACAGCAATGTAAAAGGCTGAGTTCAAATAATATGTAATGAAGATTTACAAAACTTTCCCTTTATTAAAGAAATAAAATGTCATATATAGTAGAGTTCTAACATTAAATTTTATTATTTTTTATCTTAGTTATTACCTACAAAACCCATAAATTCCCTTACCCTCCATATGCCTACACCTGAGTATGTCAACTTTTTGACAATGTTTTCACTCTCACTGCTCGAACATGCAGTTAGAGTCCAGTAAAAGTGGAAATGATCCAATTATATCAGAAACTTTTTTTTCCCACTGAAAATAAAACTACCTAAGGCCCAGGAAAAAATAATTGGGAAGTAACACATAAGATAAAACAACAAAAATTCAAAATACTCTCTTATTTAATTATCACACTGAGAAAATGTGCTTGTTTACAATTCTGAAAACTATGGCAATCATTTCTACTTTTAAATATAAAAACATTTTGATCATGATGTTAAAAAAGATTTGTAATATGTGGATTGATAATTATTAACTATTAACTTTATTTATTTATTTATTTATTTATTTATTAAGATTTTATTTATTTATTTGACACAGAGAGAGAGATCAGATCACAAGTAGGCAGAGAGGCAGGCAGAGAGGCAGGAGGAAACAGGATCCCTGCTGAGCAGAGAGCCCGATGCGGGCCTCAATCTCAGGACCCTGAGATCATGACTTGAGCCGAAAGCAGAGGTTTTAACCCACTGAGCCACCCAGGCGCCCGATTATCTATTAACTTTAACAACACTATACTGAGCTTATGGGTAGTGGTAGCTATATTTTAATAAGAACAAAAATTTGACATGTTATAACTTTTCATGCTGTCATCATTTAATCCTGTCTCCTTATATAGAAAATTTAGTGTCATAATTTATTGTTCCCTCTCTCTAATTCTCATGCCATATCAGTCACCAGTTACTATTAATAAAACCCAGTAATATCTGTTAAAGTGAGCTATTCTCCTCCATCTCTGACACTTCTGCCTTAATGTGGACCATTAGCTTCTCTCTTTTGAACTATTTTAAGGGTCTTCTATCTTGTTTCATTGCTACAAGACTTTTTACCTTAATGCATCCTGAATATGCCTTTCAAAATTATTTTCTCAACGAGAAAGCAGTAATTTTACTCTACTATTTGTATGTAAACCTCATTATAGTGTATAAAACCCATTTTGTTAATTTGGTTCTTACAATTTGGGCCAACCTACTCTCCTAACATCCTTCTAGTACACTGGTTCCCACATAAATATGTACTTAACACATTGAATGTGACATTGTCCCAGACTGTTTTGTGAGTCATTGTCTTTATATATTATTCCTTCTGCCAGAAATGAGTCATAATTAATAATTAATAACCTGATTAGCACAATTCTACATCCTTTCAGACTCAGTTTATATGTTACCACCATAATGAAACCTTCCCTAACACTTCCAGAAAATTTTGGTGTCCCAGTCTTTGATATGTTCTTAAAACTGAATTCTCGGGGGGTTGTGGGGGGTAGGGAGAGAAAAATAATGAAACAAGATGGGATGGGGAATGAGACAAACCATAAGAGACTCCTAATCTCACAAAACAAACTGAGGGTTACTGGGGGCTGGGAGGGTAGGGATACGGTGGATGGGTTATGGACATTGGGGAGGGTTTGTACTATGGCGAGTGCTGTGAAAGGTGCAAGCCTGATGATTCACAGACCTGCACCCCTGGGGAAAATACTAAAAAAAAAAAAACTGAATTCTCAACTCTATAATAATACTTACCACATTTACACTCATTAATTTGTTAAGACCTCTGTGTTATCAAGTGAACTATAGGGCTGCTGGGATTTGATAAACAAGGAGGGATTGGTGGACCAGCTTGGAACTTTATACCAAATACAGAAATCTCCTGCTCCACTCCACTCCAGAACTCCCAAGTTTAAATTTGCATTTTTAAAAGAGATCCTCATGTGATTAGTTTTAAAAACACTGTTACAGAATATATACACAGATATACACATACCCATCCTTTGGGCCAAATACAGAGTTCAATTCTCAATTAAAATTTACTGAATGAAGACAATTTTGTTTGAACTTAGTACTATGAATTTTACTGATTAAGTATGTAATTTAAACTCTTGAGATTTTAGTACATATTTGATAATAATAAACTATATAAAATGCAATTCCTTATTTCTACTTTAGACTTTTATGTTGGTAATAATAACAGGAATCATTAACATTCTATTTAAGATGTTAAAATCAGGATTTAGTTTGTCAATTGATTCTTTTCTTTATAGCCACTGATGGTAAATTTAGGACTTTTACTAAATTAACTCTCAAATGTATATGGATTATATAATGTTCCTCTACCTATTTCCCATGCCTGGGGATATGATGCTCTAGAGGAAATCCACGTATGTGCAACTAAAGCATCTGACTTTTCTTTTTTAACTTGCACTGATTATGCTATTAGCAGATAAATGACTTATTTGGGATGTATAAAACAATGAGGCGTAGATTTAATCTGAATTCCTGCTGCTCAAGGGGCAAATAAATCTCTGAAAACTCATCCAGGGCTGACTGAAGGTCGTCAATGCAGGCCTGTTTCTTTAAACTGAGTTGCTGGATTTCGACTAGTGAAATTTAGGCTATGACCCTCCTCTTTGCCTAAATTTATTGAACAGAAATTCAGAAAAACTCAAGAAGCTCTCCAGTATTCCTTTGAGAATGCAACAGTAGGGTCTATTTTCAGAAGAATATACAGAATAGAGATTTGGAATCAATAAGAGTTCATTTCAGGGCACCTGGGTGGCTCAGTGGGTTAAAGCCTCTGCTTTCGGCTCAGGTCATGATCTCAGGGTCCTGGGATCGAGGCCCGCATCGGGCTCCCTGCTCAGCGGGGAGCCTGCTTCCCCCTCTCTCTCTCTGCCTGCCTCTCTGCCTCCTTGTGATCTCTCTCCCTCTGTGAAATAAATAAATAAAATCTTTAAAAAAAAAAAAAAAGAGTTCATTTCATTCGAGAGAATAATATTCCTCAATAGGTGATCATAGTAAGATTCATTTTACATCACCCCTTTACAGGACTAAAGAAACACATGTCCATGTGGTGTGCAGGCTAAAAATAAAAATATAATTAAGAAAACCACTACTTACATCCTCTGAGGTTATATCATAATAATCAAATAACCATATTACCATGGGAAGAACACTATTTTAATTTCAAAATAACATTTTTGGGAGTTGGATCCACATGAGACAGTAGTGTCCTATGAGGTCATATGAGTGTACAAAACAGTTTCTACTAGTTTCCTGTTTAGCAAAACTTTTTTTTTTAAACCAGGGGAAAGAACCTTCTTTAACCAGACAAAAATATTCCATTGAAAAATATCAAAAGTAAAAATGTGCTTTGGTGAATGCTGTGAAAGATGTAAGCCTGATGATTCACAGACCTGTACCCCTTGGGCAAAGAATAAAAATAAAATTAAAAAAAAAACTGAATTATGTTGATTCTTTATTTAACCGTAGATGCCAAGGCTAAATGCTGTTCTATTGATTAGCTTGCTTTAAAAGTTGGATCCTAAGCACTGCAGACTATTAATTATTAATAAAAGGATTAATAGCTCCATATATCAGTTTTCTAAGTGATAATTTGATTTGAAAATTTATGAATTAAAATTTGTCCACATGGAATATGGATACAATCCTGAGAGGAAATGTTTTGTTTGGTTTTTGCTTTCTATTTATATGGTTTTTAGAAATGAAAATATAAAGTTGAAATCATGTCCTTTGATACTGACCCCACGCACATTTCTATCTCCTAAGATAATGAAAATATTGCATAATTAAAAGCTCTTGAATCTGTCTCATTGTGAACTGGCCAAGAGGCAGTGAATCTGCCAAAAAGAAGGGGAACATCTGTGAAGATGCCAATGCAATTGAGTACTCCATATCTACATATTTCTAAATATGGCAATTTATTAGACACTTATGGGTATGAAATGACAATGGGGTCAATTCAACCATAAGGCCATACTGAGACACCTTCATTTTGACCTTTCCCTGGGCATAAGTTATGTCTTAATGAAGGCATGTCTAGTCACAGACTGTATGTGCAGATGGGGAAAAAGAAGAATGCATAAAACATGATATCCACTATCAAATAATAATTCTAAAATGTTACTTAATAAATTAAAACTGAATACAGGCAAATAATATTTCATGTTATTTGAGAAATAGTAAGTTGGGTACCTTTTATATGTAAATATTCTTATGTAAAATATGAATATTCCAAATTAAAAATTCAAAAGAAACATTTTCTTCTCAAATTTTCTTTATCATTATAAAATCTTACTTCACCACTTTTATTTATCAAGATTAGGTAAATTCAAGGTATCAAAATTTGCCTGTCTTAAGGCACAATGACCATGTGGCAAAATGAAACTCCGTAGAGATCATGGTGTCTAATTTCTACCATTACTCTCCAGATTCCTCTTTCAAATACAAAATATTGACATAGTGTTTTCCATGAGATTTTTCTGGCACCCCTTTTGAACTGTCAGGTCTGCTCAAACATTCCATATCCCAAACTGAATTTCATAACAGCATGAGACAATTCCTGGGTTGTGCTCCAAAAAGGTATTTTAAAGTGAGAAACAAGAATGTATACTTCATGGATACATTCAGTAAAAATGCATTGAGCACTATATACCAAGCACTAGACCAGAATCTGGACATTTCCCCCCAAATCAACAACCATATTATATATGGCCAAGAGAGGTTCAGTACTAGTTCAGAAAAGACCATTTGCTCCATAATGAGGTGGGTACTACTGTTTCACTGAGGGTTTCTAATTGTAGTTTGAAAACTTATTCCATTTATGGAATAGCTAGTCATGTGATTAAGGGAGGTAAAAGAAAGCATACTATTTCCCAAATGAGTTTAGGATTATTCCATCACTCTATCACTTTACATAGTAAGGAAGATCACTATGTTATTATTTGCAGCATGTGTTTTCTCTCCTCATGTATAAAAAAGAAAATTTTAGCTTCTAAAAACATTATAGGTACTAGACTAATGTATGATGCATTAACAGACAAACTGGATCATTACAGAAGATCACAGAGAACTTGAGCAAGTGCAAGGAGGAATAAAACTGCAGCTTCCACCAATATACAGTATTTTGTAATTTAACCTTTTGTTTCATTGAGCAAAATTCCAAATGAAAAATAAAAATGGTTAATATTAACTAACTACATGTCATACACTAGGTTATTTAAATATGGTAGGCCCGCAACTTGCCTACAACACTGTGAAGTAACCTGAATATGTTTTCTCTTCATTTCTTGCACTGAACTACACTAACCTAATTCTGTGCTCTAAAAAGATCCCTTAAAATTCAAGAGACATCGCTTTTGTTAATTTTGAGTACTTGTAATAATTTAAGAACAAAGCAACATCCCTAATTTTAGTGAAATATAAATATAAAAGTCATAAAATATTACCAAAATCTCAATTTGTTGAACTTTTATTTATAAACCTATTAACACATTAGTGCTCATAAAACAGGAAAGGACCATAAATATGTCCTTGTTTCTATACTTAAACATTCAGTTAAAAGCATTTTTGTAAGAGAAATAAAGGAAGAGAAAAAAAGAAAAGAAAGAAAATGCATTTCATGATTTTGAGATAAATCAGGGGGAAAGGTATAACATTTATTCACTAAACAGAATGCTTTTTCTGTTTATAATACATAATATCAAAAATGTTTTCTATCCAGGCAGGTATTTTAGTAAAATACAGACACAGAATAGCATTATAAGCAGATATAAAATATGTAAAGTAAGTTTTATCAATATGTCATAAAAACTAGGTAAGGATTTCTAGCCATATTTCAATAACATAAATTTGCTGATGACAGAGAATGAGAAAAGACACATTTTCCAAATTCTGGTTCAACAGTATACATAAACAGTTTTTTAAAATATAAATAACTTATACCCGATCTCTGGCACTGATTTAAGACACATTCCATAATGAACACATGTCTATATTATTCTGCAATTCAAAACTCTAATACTTCTTCCATTATGCAAATAATAAATGGCATTTGAATATAATCAAATTTCCTCAAGGTGAAATGATCTATAGTCTGGTATTTCTATTGCATAATTGCCTTAAAGTTATATTTCCACAGATCCTTACAAACCTTAAGTGTTTTGAAGCAGTTTATCTATGTCAGGCAAATACAAATCAGAAGATAAGACCACCCTTGGCAACCTTGATAAAATCCTCCATCACATAGTTAAAAGAAATACTGCAGTTTGTTTTAATTCTCACCTATATTCTGTATGTTCAAAGTATATTGAAAGGCTCAAGGGACAAATAAGTCAGCTGTATTTAAAATACCTTGTTTTTAAATGATTCATGTTGAAAAAAAGGAAGGTATGATAATGCAACATATGTGACTGAATATTGGTGGTTTAGCAACATATTCAGTTAATGTGCATATGAACTCTACTATCAGGGAAAAGCAAAATCATATAAAAGTGTTTCTCAATTTTTTTTCCAAACAGTTAACAATGTTCAAGCATTTAATTATATTAACCATTATACTTCATTGGAATTGCTGAGGAAATTGCTATTTAAGTATTTTCCCATGTTCATTTTCTTAACATAAATTAGAAAAAAAATTAGAGTCTTCTTATGTTAAGTATCACATCTTTTCCACTTTTCCATGTGATTCAGAATTCAAATAAAAGGGAAAAAACACTACCCAGACAGACACAAAAAGAGAAGGTAGAGCTGATGCTCTAGTTCTTTCTTCTCTTTGATACAAACATTTCAGATTTGGGGAGTGGATAGTAGATATTATTCTTGCTAACCTGTGAGTTCTAGAGTGGCACTGGGCCCTCAGGTGTTTACAGCTATTTGTACCAGGGACTACTATTTCTTTTAGAGATCCACTGGCTCTAGAATTAGACGGGTATTCAGCAAGAATTGGGATGCTGCCTGCCTAAGGCTTATTGCAGCCTGAGAGAGGACACAGAACTCAGTTCAGCAGAGTGATAATTAATGAAGATCACACAACTTTCTGAAGCTTCCTCTATGCTATTCAACTGGGAACATGAGCATTGTGAAAGCCATGTAAATGGTGAGAAATGACGTCATCATTCAAGTAGATCAAGGATGTGATTAGAAAACAAACAAATGAAAGCCAAAAACACATTATCAGAGATTGCTTAGAGTTGTGAAATAAAAAAATACACACATAATTGGTCCACATAAATTTATCACTAACTCTCTACTCCTACTTCTAAAAAAAACAAGTAAATAAATAAAAAATTGCAAACAATAGTGAAATTTGTATAGAAAGACAACTGATCTTCATACATATAGTTATGTATAAACTCGATGTATATGAGATTGAGCCAAGAAAAGAAGAGCTGAATGGTACAAGAATTTTCAACTGGGGCTCTATAATGGAGACCAAATAAAGGAATTTTTAAAAAAATAATTACAAAAATAGCAGTAAAGAGGATAATGCAACTGAAGCAAGGGCAAATAAACCTATTCCTAGTTAAAACTGGCACGACTGTAGTTTGTAGGGATATTCAAGGTAACAAAATAGTAATGTTTCATCTTGGTGGAGTTCAGATTGGTTTAGGTCATTAAACCAAGCCACATGCATACATCCCCCTCCCTCAAAACCAACTCCATACCATTCAGCCAGTTTATAATAAAATCTGGGAAAGTATAAAAGCATTGAAGCTGTAGCCAAAATGTTAGCAAATCTAGGATAGAAGGTCTTTGGTTTAATGACCAGAGAAGTCCAAATACAGTAGCTGACTAAATCATGGTGAGGGTTACAAAATAGATGGGTGTTTGACGTGAAATCTCTTAAGCTCTTATGGAGATAAAGAGACTTTAGAAAAGATAAAGCGTAAAGATTATGCAAAGTAGAAAAGCTTTATTTTTCTTAATTTCCCAACTTCACCATAAATAAATTCATACATCTCTCCACTTGAGTTTCTAGATCGAGTAGAGAGTGGACTACAAAGGTTTAAATAGCTTATCAACTTTATTTGGTATGGATTAGTGTGACTCTTTTGTCCAGCTTTAACCAATTAGCTTAGGCTTTTGATACAGGCTTTTAACATAATTTTAAATGTGGCAGAATGTGGAATTCTAGCATCAGAAATGCTCTTAGTCACAAAATGTATTCTGTAGTACATACCACTGTTAAATACCATCAACACCCTTTCCAGTTCTGTCATATCTTCTTGTCAGATTATGCGGTCAGAGGATGATGAATTTATCAAAGACATCCTTTAAATCTGAAATGAATGGAATGTTGGCCTCACTTCCTTCCCTCCCAGAAAACCTCAGAGATGTCTTTTTGAATTGTCCACTTGCAGACTTCAATTGGCCCATAGGAATACATACAAAGAGTGATTACATGAGCTTACAGCCAGAGCAATCTGTACCCTCTAACTATAACAGAGCTTTTTAAGCTAGGACAATCCTCCCCTCCTTCTAGGGTATATCTGGCAATGTCTGGAGAGATCCTTGTTTGTCACAACTGAGGAGTGCTATTGGCATCTAGAAGGTAGCCAAGGATTCTGCTAAATACCCTACATGTATAAGACTGTTTCCCACAGCAAAAAATCATTCAGCTCAAAATACCAAAAGTGCCAGTGTTGAGAAATCCCGCTTTGTAATTATACGACTTTCTGTATGAGCATAGCTTACTGTCTTCCTAAACTGCATCCAATTTGTAGTTCCTACTGCTAAGATTTTGCAACCTTGTTGACATATTATTATGTCTATGTTCACTCACATAGAATTTCCTTGGATTAGAGTTCCTAATCAAGGTTCCATTATAGATACAGTAAAAAGCTAAGAAGATTATTTATTTAAAATATCTAATACTTCTTTCTTTTTAAATCGAAGTTAGGCTAAAATAAGGAATTAGAAAAATAAAACATATTAATGAAAAAAATCAAGGTGTGCCAAGTTTGTACTGTTTTAGAGCTTGGAGATGATTTAGAGATAAAAGGCATGTGTGTTTAAGTGTGTACCCTTCTGTTTTACTGACTAGAAGAAAATATTACAATAGTTAATATTCAATATTAAGTTACATTATTATTATATACATACATAACTTTCATGATCAGAAAAAATATTAAAGCAGTATCACTTAAAACACACTTTGAACAGAATATAGATTCAAAAAACTGACCCACACATATGCAATTAAATAATTTATGGCAAAGATAACTTTGTAGTCTGGTAAAGGAAGAATGGTCATTTCAACAGTAGTGCTGTGTTATTTATATATTCCAAATACAAAAGTCACAATATTGACCCTTATTCCTATTTCACAGCATAACTCAAAGTTAATTCCAGATAGAATACAGATATAAATGTGAATAGATAAACAATAGGGTTTTTGAATAAAATACAAAACATCTTCATGACATTTTAGTAAGCAAAGATTTATTTAAAAATAGGATCAGAGAAAGAGCAAACCAGAAAGGAATATAAATATGTATAAATTGGACAATATGCAAATAAACATACATATATTTGCAAAGAGGACTACTAAGAGAGTGAAAAAGCAACCTATAGAATAGGAGAAAATATTTAGAATGCATACATCCAAACTCATATCTAGAATGTAAAAGGAAATTTTATAAACCAATAATAAGGAAATAGAAATGGGGGAAAAAAGCTTAAATGGAAAAAAATCACCAGATGACACATAAACAGCCAATAAAATTATTTAGAAGTGCTCAATTTGATTAGACATCAACTAAATGTGTATTTTTTATGAGCAGACATATTTAACAAGCCTTGAGCACAGCGTACTTGTAATTCTCAGAAATGCAGTAACAAATTTTCTGTAAGTTTTAATAAATTTTGTGAATATGCTATATGTACATTTAAACCAATGCAACAACACTATATGCACATTACAATGGTTAATATAGCAAATGAATGAATGAGTGAATTCATTAATTGATTATTTAATTAATGGCAAGGATGTGGAGCAAATGTCTCATACATTATTGATGAAGGTATAAATAGTTATAGCCTACAATCATGTTGCAAAATTATTTGATACTATTTACTAAAGCTGAGCATCACACTTTATAATCTTGTAATTCCTACTGTAGATCTTCTAAGAGAAATGCTTGCATATATTTGTGAAAAGATCTCTACAAAAATTATCAGAATATCTTATTTAGAATAGCCAAAATTTGAAACAATGCAAGAATCCAATAATTGTGGAATAAATATACTATAAATGTAGTGTGTGTGTATATATATATACATATATATATATACAGTGAAATACATACCAGATAGAAAATGAACTTTCTATCAACAATATGTATTAATCTCACAGATATTATTTTGAGTGACAGACACTATATATGAAAGAGCAAATACAGAATGACTTTATTTATATAATGTCCAAAAATCAACACAGTTAATCGATGGTATTGTAATCAAGATTTTAATTAGCTTATGAGATGAGTTTTGTCTGTGAAGAAGATGAGAGAGACCCTGAATTAATATTTATGTCCTATTTTTTGTTGTGGAAATCCCTTAAAGACTGTTCATCTTGTGAAATAGACACAACTTTATACATTTTATATGTATGTTATTATTTAATAGAATTCACTAAAATATGTTTATAGGAAGTAAAATCATTTATTGATTCCTTCCTGAATTAAAAAAATATATATTATTCTTGTATATCCCATTGAATTTGTATAACAATGCTTTCATTTTGCTCACTGGAAAATAAACTTTGATTCTCGCTACATATTAGTTTGCAAAACCTTTCTTTTAAGAGAGAAGCAGGGTATCTATTACCGTAAGAACTATAAGAAAATAATCTCAAACTCATTTCTTATAAATATAATTAAAATATTCAGAACACAATATCTTAGAATCCGATTAAAATATAAGCAAAAATTAGCACAAGTCCTAGTACAAATATTCATGTTATTTCATTTATCCTCATCACCTACAAAAATTCCAAAAGACAACTATGAAACAAAATATGTATAATAACCAAACCAATAATACATTAGATTGGATAAACACCCCCCCAATATTTTCCAACCTAATCCTGAGGATTGAAATATTACAAACCTTCAAGGCCATGAATATGTTACTTTACATGGCAAAAGGGATTTGCAGATGTAATTAATGTTACTCATCTGTTGATTTTAAAAAATAGAAAGATTTCCCAGATTTTTGGTGGGGAGAGAGCAAATATTTACATGAGCCCTTTAAAAGCAGAGGTTTTTCCAACAAGCAGCAGGGGAGAAAGCCACAGAGATAAATAAATACTGTGAGGTACTGGGCATGCCATTCTGACTTGAAGATAAAGGCCATCATTAAAGGATGTGAGAATACAGACAACCCCTAGGAGCTTAGGTTGGCCCCAGATGATGGCCAGCAAGCAAAAGGGAGACCTCAGTCCTGAAACTGCAAGGAACCAAATTCTTCTGACAACCAGTGATCCTGAAAGAGCCCCAGGTGGGACCAGAGCCCTAGCCACATCTTGATTTCAGTCCAGTGAAACACTGAGCAGAGAATCCCATGATCTGCTAGACTTTGACCTACAGAATTGTGTGCTAACAAATAGGCATTGTTCTAAGACACTACATTTGGAGTAAATTGTGAGGCAATAATGGGAAACTAAGCCATTAGGGTTAGTACTTGTATATACATGTCCTATTTGGTATAGTAAATAAAAAATAAACAGTATTAACAGATTGCACATATTATATGTGACAATTGCTTGCAAGAGAAAAATTTAAGGAAGTGATTGTTTTTAATGAACCTTAATTTTACAGTAGTTTTAGATTTAGAGAAAATTTGCAGCAATGATATAGCGAGTTTCTGTATAACCCTCACGCAGTTTCCCCAATTGTTAACATCTTACACTAGGATGACATATGTGTCACAATTAAGGAACCAATATCAGTACATTGCTATTAACTAAAATCCATAGTTTACTTGGATTTCACTACTTTTCCCCATGTTATGTTTCTGCTTCCAGATCTCATCCAAGATACCACATTATGTTTAGTCCTCATGTCCTCTCAGTCTTCAATTTTAAGTTTCTCCCAGTTCCTGTTTCATGATAGTTTTGAATAGTAATGATAAAGTATTTTGTAGAATGTCTCTTAATTTGGTTTGTTTGCAGTTTATCTCACAGTTAGATGGAGTTATGGGTTTTGAAGAACAACAAAGAGAAGCACATTTCTCATCACATCGTATCAGGGCATACAAGTTCTCCACTGATGATCTAAACCTTGATTACCTGGTCAAATTCCTATTTGCCTGGTTTCTCTACTTTAACTCTACCTTTTCTTTTTCTCTTTACATACTCTACTCTATGGAAATAAGCCACGAAGTATATAGCCCACACTCAAGAAGAGAAAGAATCTCCGGAGTTTTTCTACAAGGAATACTTGTCTCTTGATGTTCATTTATTTTATTTATTCAATCTTTTATTTATATCACGGTGGACTCATAGATATTTATTTTATACTTTGGTTTATAATCTAATACTATTTGTTTCATTTTGTTTTATTGCTCAAATTGTTTCAGCTTTGGCTACTGGGAGCTTTTTAATAGGTTCCTACATCCTTTTACATGCTCCTAGTCTTTTGTTTTTTAATGCTTCTTTACTTTCTAACATTCATAATGGTCGACCTATCTTGAATTTTTCCTACGTGAGCCCTAGAATCACCCATTTTTTGAATGTGTTATGATCCTTTTTACTAGAAAATGGTAAGAAACAGAGATGGAACTCTTGGTGTGCCTATTGCTACTGGGGTATAATAACTGCTTTTAATACATTTTAAAGCATATATTCTTGCCTGCAAAAGTAATAAATGTTCACTTAGGCAATCTGGAATCCATTAAAGTTACAGAGAAAAAGGGGGGGGGAAGTTGTATATTGTCAAACAGAGAATGCTGGGAGAATTTCTACACAATAAATGGTACTTCAGTTGACTCAATGATAAGAATCTATTGGATTGGTTTGTCATGTTAGAGAACAGTATTCCCCAACAAGGACTTGTCAACAAGGAGATGGGTAAGGTAGAATTATTTATTATCTAAGAAAGAAATAGGACACTGGAGGGAAAATCACATTGATTGAAAAATGCTAGTATTGTTAACCAACTAAGAAAAAAAACCTGAAATCTGAAGGAGTAGTATTTGTAGGTCTTAGTACACAATATGCACCCAAGCATCCTCCATCTCCATCACCTTTCCCTATGCCCATGCTCTTTTCCATGCCTTCCTTCTCAGTGTTTCACTTTGATTTTTTTCTACTAAACAGAAAAACCTGAAGAGCACTCAATTTTAAATGTATATAAAGATATGCCTCATTAATTTCTGAAGTTACAATACTTCAAGTAGTTAAAATATCACAGTTCACTCAACAAACCACTAATTGAGTTACATTGTTTTTTGTTAATTTTTTGCTACTTTAAATACTAAATAAAACAGAGTTTAAAGTTCAAGCCTTACTATACAGCTACAGTAATAAAAACACTGTAGTACTGGCTGAATAAGAGACAAATAGATCAATGGAACAGAATAGAGAAACCAGAAATAGATCCACACCTATACAGTCAATTGATCTCTGACAAAGCATCAAGATAATGGAACACAGAAAAGATTTTTTCAACAAATCATGCTGGAAGAGCAGGATATCCACTTGGAAACAAAAAATAAACACAGACACAACATACACCTTTCACAAAAATTAATTCGAATCAGACTTAAATGTAAAATGCAGAACTACAAAAATCCTAGAAGATAATATAGGAGAAAACAGATGATGTTGGTTATGGTGATACCTTTTTAGATACACCAAAAGTATGATGCATGAACAAAAAAAATCTGATAAGCTAGACTTTATTAAAATATAAAGCATCTCATCTGCGAGAACAGTTAAGGGACAAAAAAGACAAGCCACAAATAGGAAGAACAGATTTATAAAACATTTATGTGAAAGTGACTGGTATCTAAAACATATACAGAAGACTTAAAAGAAAAAAAATAACAACAGAAAAAGACTTAAAGAATGGGCAAAAGATCAGAACAGACACCTTACCAAAAAAGATATGCAGATGGAAAATAAGCATATGAAAAGATGTTCCACATCATCTTCAGGAAAAATGCAAATTAAAACAATAAGATGCTGCTATATACCTATTAAAATGGCTAAAATATAAAATGCTAACAATGCTAAATGCTAGTTAGTTTGTGGAGCAAAAAGAGTTCTTACTCACTGTTGGTGGGAATGTAAAATAGTAGATATTTTTTAAAGAAAATTTATATATTATTGCAAAATTAAACATCCTCTTACCATATGATCCAGAAATTGTGTTCCTTGGTATCACCCAAATGAGCTCAAAATGATGTCCTCACAGACTCCTTCTCACAAATGTTTATAGCAGTTTTATTAATAATTGCTGAAACTATGAAGTAACCAAAATGTCCTTCAGTAGGTGAATGAATAAACTGTGATATATCCAGACAATGAAATAATAAGTGATAATAAGAAATGAGCTATATAGCTATGAAAAAGAATGGAAGACTCTTAAATACATATTACTATGTTAAAGAAACCAGTCTGAGACACCTGGGTGGCTCAGTAGGTTAAGCATCTGCCCTCAGCTCAGGGAATGGATCTAACCCAGCATTGGGCTCCCTGATCAGCAAAGAGTCTGCTTCTCCTTCTCCATCTGCCCCTCTTCCCTGCTCATGCATTTTCTCTCTCTCACTCTTGCTCTCTTTCACTCTTGCTCTCTCTCAAATAAATAAATGAAACCTTTAAAAAAGAAAGAAAGAAACCAGTCTGAGAAGACTACATACTATGATTCCAATTATGTGACATTCTGTGAGGGCAAATCTATGGATACAGTGAAAAGTCAAATTGTTTCCAATGATTTAGGGAGTCCAGGGACTGAAGAATAAGTGGAGCACATGCGATTTTTAGGGCAGTAAAACTATTCTATGTGATAATATGACAGTGGATATTTGTCATCATACATTTGTCAAAACCTTAGAGTATCCAACACCAAGAGTTAACCCTAATGAAAACTATGAACTTCCATTGCTAAGGATGAGTCAATGTTAGTTCATTGTAACAAATGTGTCATGCCTCTGCAGAAAACTGATGGTTAGGGGAGACTGTGTGTGTGCAGTAGAGAGATGAGTATGTGGAAACTACATACAATCTGTTCCATTCTTCTGTAAAAATAACAGAGTAGGAAAATACTGCTCCTTTGACTTTTTTTTTGCAAATATATACATTTTCTTACAGTTTTTACTACTTTATTTCAGAGATAGATTCTAAGTGGTGTTGGATTAGAAAGTCTGCCTTTAAAAAATGTAGGGGTATGGGTGAAACAAGTGATGGGGATTAAGAAGTGCACTTGTGATGAGCACCGGGCACTGTATGGAAGTGTTGACTCTGTATATTGTTCACCTGAAACTAATAGAACACTGTATGTTAACTAACTGGAATTTAAATAAAGACTTTAAAAAATAAAAGTAGTCTTGAAAAAATGTGAAAAGATATACCAACTTTTGGTTTTAGTTATAACAAGTAAAAAGCTTGGAAGTCATCATTCATATTCTCATAGAAACAACAAAATGCTGAACAAACTGAAAATCAGCAACTATTCTTAGATTATTCAGAGAATTGATGTCACAAGGCAAACTCCCACCCCAAAAACTATAGATATCAGTGAATACAGAGAATCACAGCTGTGACAAGGCACTGATTAGAGAACAAATACACAAGCCAAGGCTGGAAGAAAATATTTGCTAAACATATATCTGATAAAGGACTTCATGATGGTTAATATTATGTGTCAACTTGACTGAGGAAAAGGATGCCCTAATAGCTAGTAAAACATTATTTCTGGGTATGATTGTGAGAGGGTTCTGAAAGAGTTTAGAATTTGAGTCAGTATATTGAGTAAAGAAGACTGCCCTCACCAATGCAGTGGGCATCTTATCTATGAGGGCCTGAATAGAGCAAAAGGCAGAGAAAGCATGAATTCTCTCTCTGCTGGAGTCTCTGCTTAAGAACATCAATGTTCTCCTTACCTTACACACTGCCATCCTGGTTCTCATATCGTCAGACTCAGACCAGGACTTACACCATTAGGTCCCCTGGTTCTCAGACCTTCAGATGTGGACAGAATTGTAGCAATGCCTTTCATATTTATCAAGTTTGTAGATGATGGATTATGGCTTGGCCTTCATAACTGCATAAGCCAATTCCTATAATACTTCTCCTCATATATCCTATTGGATGATTTGGTTTCTCTGTAAAACCCCAGTGCAAATGTATCCAAAATATAAAAAGAACTCTTTAACCTCAACATTAAAAAGATAATAAATAATTAAATAATGGGAAAATAATCTGAATGGACATCTCACTAAAAGGAATATAAGATGGCAAATAAGCATTTGAAAAGGTATTCAACATCACTCATCATTAGGGATCTTCAAATTAAAACAAGAAGATACCTTTCACTATCATAATGGCTAAAATCTAAAATGCTGACCATACCAAATGCTGGCTAAGAAATGGAGTAGAAAAACTCTCATTCATTGCTGGTGGAATATAAAATAGTACAGCCCCTTTGGAGGCAGCTTAGCAATTTTATTTTTATTTTTTTACAAATCTAAATGTAATCACACTATTAGGCATTTATATAATTGAACTGAAAACTTATGACCACACAAAATTCTGCACATGAGTAAACAGAAGATTTATTCATAATTGCCTCAAACGAAAAGCAACCATGATGTCCTTCAATATAGGTGAAAGTATTAAAAAAAAAGTATAGTACATCTGTACAATGGACTACTCACCATTAAAAAGGCATGAGATATCAAACTGCAAAAAAAATGGAAGAAATTCAGCATTAAAAAGGCCTGAGATATCAAACTGCAAAAAGACATGGAAGAATCTCAGGTGCACATTTTTTTAAATTTTATTTATTTATCTGAGAGAGAGAGAAAGAAAGAGAGAGAGCACAAGCCAAGGGGAAACGCAGAGGGAGAAGCAGACTCCCTGCCTAGCAGAGAGCCTGTTGTGGGACTGATCCCAGCACCCTAGGATCATGACCTGAGTCGAAGGCAGATGCTTAATACACTGAGCCATTCAGGCGCCCTCAGATGCATATTGTTATGTAAAAGAAGCTGGTCAGAGAAAGCTCTATAATGTTCTATTCCAACAATATGGCATTCTGGAAAAGGCAAAACTACAGAGAAAGTAAAATGATCAGTCTTTGTTAAGAATTTGAGGGAGGAATTGAAGGGATGGCCAAAATAGCTACAACGTGGGGAAATTTTGGGATGGTGAAACTATCCTGTAGGATACTGTAGTGGTGGATAAAAGATGTTATGCATTTGTCAAAAGCCAAAGAACTCCCCTGGGGCAAAGAATAAAAAAAAAAACAAAAAAAACATAGAACTACACAATACAAAGAGTGATCCTTAGGTTAACTACGAACTTTCACTAATAATATCAATATTCTCCCCTTAGGGAAAACTCAATGTGCCTGGCTGACAGTAAATGCAGAGAATGCACTATAAGCATCACAATGCTATAATATCACCAGTCTTGGCCAATTTATAGGAAGGACAAAAACAACTTTCTTAGTAAATGCCAATAGGTAAAGCAGGTTTAAAACCATGAATAGGCATAATCATCATTTAATTAATACCTATGGTATCCATTTCTGTTTTTCAAAATTCAGTGGGAGAAACCACATATAATATCACTGTCATAATATGGACTTGCCAAGACCATTCAGAGTGCTCAATTCCATGTTAGGCAGTCCCTGATCAGTTTGGTTACACAGCACATGAGCATCTAGCTTTCTCCTTTCCTGATGGGTTACAAATAAAAGCAACTTACAATTCTTTTCTATTTGTTTATATTCTGATTTCTGTGACTGGCAATTTTCCCCTTAAATGTACTGATTTAATTAATTTTATTTCTATCAATTCATGTTTTTAAATTATATGATAACTTCACAAGTAATACTTGTATACGATTTAAATAGCCAGAAGTAGCATATAATCTATAATGTCAAAGAGCATTCTTTGGCTCCATCTTTCCTCATCCCCAGTTCTCTTCCTTCTGAGGAATCTGTTTTTGTCTGATTCCTCTACTACCTAGCCCTGTATTTCTAAATACCATGCTGTTATCATTCATTTCTTTTTCAATTTGAGCCATCTTCAATGGCTAGTTGATTATACAACGTGTCCTACCTTATAACTAGAAGTTCTACAGATCTGATAGAATGGTGGTATAAAGTAGTGATACATATGTAGATAACTAAGCAATCAGTAAAGTGAAGCAATTATTAACTGCTGATAAAACAAAGAGTAATACATACAAAAGTGCACTGACAGTATAGTGCCTTGATTTATCATGGCTTTATTGTACTATAATACCCATATGCACAAAAAGTGCAAAAATGGAGTATAAATTCAACAAAAATAAAATTGTGCACAGCTGTATTAAGTTTGTATTATGAGGTTCAAATATATGAGAAACATAGTCTCAGTTTAATTAGTAAGAAGTAAATTAAAAATAGCTAAGTTAATGCCCCAGTTTACTAATTTTAATCTTTTTTAATTCAATTTTTTAATTTAAATTTTAGTTAACATGTATGGTAAAATTGGTTTCAGGTGTAGAATTTAGTGATTCATCACTTACATATAACACCCAGTGCTCATCACAACTTAGCTAAGCGACTCTTTTTTGCCAGTGAAATGTGGGTGGTAGGGACAATGTGCTATTTCTGAGCCCAGATATTAAAAGGCCTCAGTGTTCTGCTCCTCTTATACTTCTATTTCCATGATAAGAATAGGCCCTGGGTAGCCTGCTGATCTAGAAGAATGAAAGATATCAGAGCAGACGTGTACTCAATCCACAGTCTGGAGCTAAGCCCAGACAGGTCCAGTTTCGATCAGGTGAAGTTCACCCAATCCTCAGATAGATGGGAGAAAGCATGCTTCATTTCAGCTTCCCCTTAAGTTTTTAGGTAATATATTTGACAGTTTTTTTGTTGGCTCAGGTAATTAATACAACCCTCCCTTTTTTGTGTTGGGAATTTCTATAAATATCTCCTCATCCTCAGCTCTCCATTCTTATGTATGAGTTATGCAATGAGTTAGGTTTCGAATCCATACGTCTGTTTTGGGTAGAGGGGAGAAAGGTCTGACTCCTAGTGGGATTCACTGTTGTATCATAAAGCCGATAATGATTTGTCAGTCAAGCTTCTCTAAACATGAGTTTTACTAGACCTTTTCTATTTGAATAGTCATTTTAATTAGGAAGACATTACCTAATTTTCTGTCTAGGAGGTATAAAAATCCTTGCTAGCATCCAGGAAGCCAGCACTTGATATGGCTAAGGACCTCATATTCAGTGTGCAGACTTCCATTTTATCCCCATCTTTTCATTAAGGCATCTTTCTCTTAATGAAACTAAAGTTTTCTCTTTTTTTTAAAGATTTTATTTATTTATTTGACACAGAGAGAGATCAGATCACAAGTAGGCAGAGAGGCAGACAGAGAGAGAGGAGGAAGCAGGCTCCCCGCTGAGCAGAGAGCCCGATGCAGGCCTCGATCCCAGGACCCTGAGATCATGACCTGAGCCGAAGGCAGAGGCTTTAACCCACTGATCCACCCAGGCGCCCGAAACTAAAGTTTTCATTAGTCTTTCTAGTTTACTCTCCCTAGAAAGATTATGTCCTATTATGCCACCTGGTGCAGTTGCTTTCTTGGGCAAGAATAAAAAATGGAATCTAGTGTTTAACTACCTTTTATGCAACCTTTATTAGTAATACTATCAACAAACACTTATATAGCTATAACTACATGCCACTGTTTTGAGGACTTTATACAAATTCTCCTTTAATTCTTCCAATAACTCCTTGTGTTAGGTACTATTATTACTCCAATTTATAGTTGAGGTTGACACAGATATCACTCTTGTTCTCCTCATGCAGTAACCAATCATCCATCTTCTTTGTAGTTTTCCAAAATGTAATATTTTATGCTTTTTATATTTGTTTTTGTATGCCTGTTATGTTTTTGCAAAAAGAATATATATACTTTTAAGTCTGACATTGTTAGCTAAATGTATCTACTAACTAAATTTGATGTAGCTCTCTAAATTAATAAAGTGTATTGCCTCTTTGTAGTTTACTGAATTTAATAAAAATGGTTGATTTGGGTAGCAAATAAATCAGCAAGATTGTTGCAAGGTATTCAGGAAATTTGTTAGATACAGAGTCTCAAAGTGACATAAAGTAGAAAATGAGTAGTTATGTAAGCATGTAACCCATCAACAGTATAATTCTTTTCATGTATTTCCAAAATGTATGAAGCATTCCATGGGCTGGAGATTTTGCTTCTCTGTTTATAGAGTATCTATCCTATTCTGTGCATACTATTGTCTAGCAATGCAGCATTGGTGGTATGATTTGCATTTTAATCTGGCAGCATATCTATTTCAGTGATAAAGTCAGCTCTAACTGGTTCCATGATACTTGCCCATCTTGGCAGTATGATTCAGGGGTTTGTCGTGCTTTAGTAAAACCTGTCTGGCCTGCTGTCTGTAATAGACACATCTACAGAGGCAGCAGGTAATTAATGTTATTGATGGTGCTCATTTACACTGCATTTTTCTATCATGCTCTTTACTAAAGTTGAATGGGACTTCACATATGAATTCTTTATAGAAATCTTATAATTTTCCTTTTCACAATGTATTACTACTTCTTAGTACCTCTAGAAAAATGTATTTTACTCTTTACATTAATATATTCTAAGGTCACAACAGACATTCTTTTATTCACTCTGAGAAATGGTGATGAATGTTTTCCAGACAAGCTTTCATGTACTCAATAGTTAACTTTTTTAATTGCTCAATTTATCAGGGACTATAGTAAAGGTCCTTCAGAAAGGAATGGAATTGACTTAGGATGAAAAAGAAACATTTTGGATGGCATTTGGTATAAATTAACTATTGCTGAATAGTATAATTTTGAAAGTTTCCCAAGAGACTCCTCTGATTGTAAATTGGAAAACACTTTATATAGTTGATATTAGAGCTTGTGTTGAATTAAAACCTCAATAAAATGCAAACGTAACAAGCGCTATCTAAAGCAACCCAATTCGCAATCAAGTCTCATCTTATACAAGGCTCAGAATTACTTACATAGTATTAGTATTTATCAAATACAGATATTTTGATTGCTGAACACTTCTCTAGCACACTAGAGAAGATCTTAGTTCGTATCTTGTGGTTCCTTTGATATGCTGTTTCGGTGTATGTATTCATTGCAAAAAAGTATTTCCAAAGGGAAAAAAACTATGTCATAAGATTCATGCTGTTCAAAAGAATATGTGTACTTCAAAAATAACTTCATATCACAGGCCTGCTAATTCCGCAGGATAAAGTGACAGTCATTGCAAACTGGCAAGAAGCAGTAAAAAAAAATGTATGATGTTCCACAATAACGTTAAGATACTGCATTTCTGGTTTATTTCAAGTTGGCATTCTTATTGGCATTATTTTATATATGTGTATCTAGAGATGTATTAATGAAAACCACAGCTATCCTTTCCATATATGCACGGAGTATACTTAAGACATGCCAAATTATTCTACATGTTTTATGTGGCATTCTATGAATTCTGATTAAATTATAAAGAGAATAACTTTTAATTACCAATTTTTCATATATTCATAATTGATATTGTTTATTGTGAGATTAGATGAACTATACCAATATATTTTATTTATATATTCATTATTTTATTTATATGTATTTAATATTTCTTAGTTTCTTAGTGCATAAGTGAGATTTCTTATTTTCTATTTATGGTGGCAAAAGATGGTAATAGGCAAAATTTTAAAGAAACTTGTTACTGAGTCCATTATTAGTAGGAGCATTTTAGGTTTGCAAAGGAATGCTCCATAGACAAGGTACACCAGCTCACTTACATATGGGACAAAATAGGATAGAACATGGACAGGACATGACGTATTCTACTGAAAGACTCTAAAAACACTGCTTGACATGCAGTCAACCATATAGCATCATACTAGACAAACTGTGGGACAGATTGCAAATGACAGAAAGCCTATAATGATTTATTTTTGTAATGTGTGGTTATCCACAGTGAAAACAAAAATGTAGAGAAAGGAGATGGAATGTAAAACGTTAGACTGTTTAGAAGAGATAGGTGAGAAATGGATATAGAACATGACTGTGTAGCCTCTGTATTTAACTTCTGCTAATGGCAGCTCATTTACAAGGGTTTCATCTGCTATACCAGGAACCTAGCTAGGAAATAAACCTCACTGATGGTACACAGTTTCTAGTGTCTGGAAACTTAAGCCATGATGAGGACAACCTATAATACTAATGATTTGAAACAATTCATAAAGTTTACGAAGTTGAGACAATGACTCTATTTCTTGTATTTATGTATGTGTGTGTATGTATACATACATTATATATATATACATATATATACACACACAAAATGTAAATAGTAAACCTGTTTCATCTACCATAGTACCTTGCTCTTAATAATTACTCATTAATTGCATATTAACTAGATTTTGAATACCATATAATCTCTAAAATATTGCCAGTTATAAAGATGTAATTATTTTGTGTTTTGCACATTAGGGTATATAACATATTTTTAAATAGTAGGTAAATGATCTTACTGTTATCATTGCTGATTTTGAATACTGTAAACTTTCTATACCAACTCTGATTAGCTTTACATGAATACTATTTACTCTGTTCACCTTCCATCAATTATTTTACTTTTGAAACCTATTTTCACAAAAATATTTACTAAAATTACAACTTACTGAGTGGATGCTAAGCCACTGAATAAGAAATTGAGATACCTGTGGATGAGTTAATAAATGCAACACAAGTTTTGGAAAAATAAAATTATTTTGATAACTTAAAAGAGAAAAAAAATTAAAGAATCAATATAGAATTTTTTAGCTCAAGACCTGTTAATATAAGTGAGTTAACATGAGAAATATTTCTAAGAGTATACTGAAGAGTTAGGTTGTAATTCTTGATAAATGACAGTGATAAGAATTTACACTAAGAAAATCTTCATTAATGTTTCTACTTCATTCATTCTGGGTTATTTTGTTTTTTTTTTTTGTTTTTTTAATTCAGTGTATTTCTACAAACTTTTCAAAATAGGATTATTTTCTCAATTCTATTTTTTTCTTTCATTACGGTTATCTTTGTTCCATAGGAATTCCTAAATTTATTATTGGACTTAAAAGAAAGGTGTTTTTGACCATTATTTTTAAAGTATATATTAAAAAAGTGGACATAATATTTGGGGCTTTAGAAACCATCTCAGGAATATAAGCATTATGGAAGATTTCCACACACTAAAGAAGATGGAGCAGAAAAAAACAAAGCAGCCAATGCCTCTGGTGATCATCAGACTTAATACTCTGGAAGAAGCACAAACAACCACATCCTTATTAAATGAATAAAATAAACCCTTCTTTGTTTAGGCAACTCAGCCATGTTTTCCTAATTAATTCCAATAACCTTTCCAATTGATAAAATATATTTTATGTAAATGGGACCATACTGCACAAAATATTTACCAACATCTTTTATTTTCTTTCAGCAGTATTAATATTCTCATTTTAATGAATTCACATTTTTCACCAAAGCGATATCCCATGGCTAATGGTCCCACTGTTCTTGTGTGATGTCAACTTTCTGCTAATAAAAACAACACTGTAATAAAATTCCAGTAGCTTAATCACGACTAATATCCTTAAGAGCTTACCTGAGATAAAATTTTAGAAGGAGTATTACTGGGTCAACAGAGAAGAACATTTTAAAGTTTATTTTGTTTTGTTTCTGTGTTTGGTTTTTGGTCAACACATTGATAGGTAAGGCAGCAGTAATCATGTGCCTATATACACTCACAAAGTTGGTATAGAAAAGAACCATTTCACAATTTCTTCTAGTCTAATTATTCATTTTCATGTTATAATCAATGTATAATATGGCCACTAATTATTTTATTTAGCATATTTCTGATTTCTTGTGATGCCAGACTTTATATAGCATTTTATATTAATTTTATAACTTTTCTGTTGAAGCTCCCTATCTACTCTAATTTGAAATATACCTCCCTTCTGATTCTCTTATATTGTTAGGTAGCAGAGATTAATAATTTATATTAGAATATGATTCCTCTCCTTGTTATTTTGATATCAGTTTTGTATATATGTATATACTTTGATATCAGTTTTAGCATATATGATTTCAAATATTGGTATCATTAAGAAAGAGATTATATAGACATCTACATTAATAAAAAGGAAAAACAACCTTTACTTCATCATATATATACATAGAAAATTTTAATTAGTTCAGAATTTATTTTGGTATAATATGTGAGGTAATTAGTATGTTAATTTTTGTTTCCAAAAGTTAGCAAATTATGTAAGTCATCAACTGACAAATCTACCTTTTCTAAAGAGATGACATACTATCATTATGCAAATTAATATAACAGACAAAAAACATGGTTAAAGAGTTATTTTCTTCACAACAATCCATCTACACACATAAAATTCATCTATAACTCTAGCTACCAATTTTTACATGTTAACCTTTCAACCCTATTCTATTTAATTTATTATATTGCCTTTTCTGAGTTTGTGGCAGTATTCATCAATCAGCTTAAAATTATTAAAATATTGTTTCATCTAGCCAGAAACTAGATATATTGTTCCATTGTACTGAATTGTATCCAGAAACTAGATATATTATTCACATTTTGTGGGCTGCTTCCTACTTGTTCCGAATAAGTTCTTGCAGTTTTATTTCCAAATAAAGTTAATGGTTTGTGAATATGCTTTCTTACTGAACACTCTTATTAATAATAATAATTTTTTTCTAGTTGACTTACTTAGATTTTTATTGTAATAAAATAAAACAACCTATACACGATTAAAATATCATCACCTTGTTAGAGTAGATAATTTTTATATTTCTATATTGTTTTTATTGCATTGCTTTGAACACAGCAAAATGTCCCTGTATATCATCTTCTTCTGAATTTTAATGATAATGACTTTAATGTTTAACAATTACATTTGAGAGTGGCTGTTGATTACTACTATATCAGGACATATTAAAGAATTATCTTACCATTTTAAGAGAGTTTTAAGCAGGGCTGTGAATTAACTCTTTTTATCATCTACAAACTTTATTTCTATGTAATTATTTGAAGTTTTACCTTTTTCTATTGCCCTATTAATATAATTGGTAGTAAATGTTTTGACATTTAACCATCCTGTATCTGAAATGCATTTCACTTGCACTACTCTACCTTTTAAAATTACTATTTTTCTTTTTGCTGAGTTTTATTATAATGTTTAGCTACATATTCTTTACCCAAAGCAGTTTATTTATTTATTTATGTATTTGTTTGTCTGTTTGTTTTTTACCTATCAGAGTTAGATTTTTATATAGGCCTCATGCTGAATGCTTTTCATATACTTAATGTTCTTAAAATACTGTTGATGAATTTTATCCAAGGCATGTAAGGAATGTTTGACATCAGAAAACATAGATTGATGTAATTCCCCATTAATAAATTGAACAAGAAAAATCATACAAATATCTCAAACATGCAGATAAAAAATGAAATACAACACTAAGTCAAAGAAGAGCCAGACATACAAGAAGCCTGGGTTTCCCTTCTGCCAGCAGTTAGAATGACACATCTTACTATGGCTCTAGAGCAGAGAAATCCATCTTCTTTTCACATGAGCAGGCCACCCTTAACCCACGATGTTGGTAAGTCTAAAGGAAATGTAATAGCTTCACCAGGAATCTCTCCTTAACTGGATCAGGGGTGAGTGAGAGGCTGGCCCTAGCAGAGTCATTCAACAAAACTGGGACACTGGCAGCCTGGGACAGTGAAGAAGACTACCCACCCTGAGACTGCCATCTTCCTCTGTGCCAGAGTCTAGGGCCCCACTGGGGATAGCAACTGTGGTCCTCGGCCTCTCCTTCCTTCCTGATGCAATCTGGTTGCTGCCCTAGAGGTGAGTGGCAGTTGTCTTGGTGCAGGGCCTGGTTGATGAAGTCAGGCTAAGCCAAAGGAATATGAGTATGTAGGGTGGTGGGAATAGATGTGGGGAGCAGACCACCAAGAATCAAACTCAAGGAGGTGGAGAAATTGTGGGAGGTAGGATGACAAGTGAACCGAAGCTTCAAGCCATTCCTCATACCCCTCCCCCAGAATCCTGTACATGTTTCATCTTCCAACAGACCTGACAAATCATAAATTCAAAGATAAAATCATTAAGAATTTCAAGATGGCAGCCACAGATCACTAAACCCCAAATGCAGAGCCTTATGAGATTGCTCTGGTATCACCATGAAGCCAGCATATCTTATTACCAGGATGACAGTGAAACAGGAGTTTACCTTCACTCTTTCACTCACCAATGTGTCCTATTTTAGAGAATAAAGTAGATGGCCAATGCACAATTGAACAATTCTACTTCTATTAAATATCCAAAAGATATTTAACAAATGCATTTATTTCTGTAAGAATTCATGTACGGGACATCCACTGCAGCATTATGTATGGTAGTACAATACTACAACCCACCTCAGTGTAGATCAGTAGTTAAGAATGAATATGACAAACATAGAGATGCACTCTATGGAGGTTTACACAACAGACTATAGCAGCCATAGAAACATGAGTAGATCAGAAAATCACAGTACTTAATGGAGAAAAATGAGACACAGAATAAGATATCTAAAACAATGCCATTCATGTAAGTTTAAAAATACATGTATACAATACAAAAACTTACATGTAGGCAGACAAAAAGAGATTCAAATAGATTTAAGTGGTTGCCTCTGGGGTGCAAGAATACAGAGAATGGGGTATGGATATAAAATGCATGCATGAAAAGGAAAGGGAAGAGGAGGGAAGAGAAAGAAAACTGAAACTGGGAGAAAGACCTCAGAGGTAAAGTGCCATTCTCATCACATCAAGGGTATATATACTATTAACATAATTTAGATCACTGATACTGACCTTAAACATCTGGCTGAGGTAGTATTTGTCAGGCTTATCCACTGTAAGTCATTCTCTCACTCTAATCCCCCCCCCCCACCGCACACACACATAATGCAGTCTTTGGAAGAAAGTCATTATGTGCAGCCCATAATCCAGGAACAAGGAGTTATGTTCCACCAGTGAGAGGGCCAGGTAACAACACACATTACTTGGAATTCTGCTCTGTGGCTGGTTGTCTATTCTCTCCCACTTATTCATTTACTCACTCATGTATTTACACATGCATAGACTCATGGACATTTATTTTATATGCAATTATAATCTAGTGCTACTTTATTTTTCTGCTCAGATTGCTTCAGCTTTTGCAACTGAGGGTTCCTTCAGTTTGTTTCTCTGTCCCATTAATATATTCCCATAAATCCCCATAACTGTGATTGAGCTTTTAGTTTTGTTTTAGTTTTTTGCTTTTATTGGGAATCTCTATACTTTCCTGCACTATATGATAATCAGAGTCATCATATCTATTCCCTGGCCTTTCCTAGAATCAGCCATTTCTCCAATGAGCCCTACCTCCTTTTACTGAGAAATGGTAATAGAAACTAAGATCGGAGAACAAGCCACACTAACTGTTACTGATGTAGGTGTTACTGCATCTATAAGTTCTCTGCTGTCACAGGAAGGAAATATATGGGTATAGACCAAGCCATGTATACACACATATTTATAAATTACCATGTATACACACATATTTATATATGTAATCATGTATACCTATATTAAACTAAATATTAATTCATACTGATTTCTCCAACTCAATCCATTACTATATTGTTCATTCTAGCCCTTTTTCCTTACTTAGCTATTATCTCTCATTCTACCAGTGAGAAAAGTAGACCCTAGTATTTGCCATTCATTTATTTAATTGTTCTTACCAGTACACATGTAGAGTAGTTTCAGAATTGTTAATCCATAGTCTCATGGAAAACACCTTATAAACTTGAGTGTTTATGTTCAATTCCTTTGCCTTTAGACTTACAGACTCTACTCAATTCTATAGTTTTCTTAGGTCAACACTCTTCTCAACCACACCATCAGTGCACACACCTCCATCATTTTAACACAATTAGACTTAATTGTCACGCTTTAAATTCCATCCTAATGTCCCCCAACCTTCTGACTTTAAAATTTTCATAAATTAACGTTCAGTATTTATGCTGTGAAATTCTATGGGTTCTGACAAATGTATAGTGTCATGTATGCACCATTACAGAACCATATGGAATAGTTTCACTGATTTAAAAAAATCCCCTGTGTTTCACATATTCAAGTCTCAATATTGCCTGTGCTGAATCCCTGGCAGTCACAGATCAATTAATAACTCTATAGATTTGCATTTTCTACAATGTCATATAAATAGAATCATTTGATATGTAGCCTTTTCTGACTGCCTTCTTTCACTTAAGATCCAGCCATGTTTCTGCATGGATTACAGTTTACCTTTTTTTTTTTTTTCCCGAATAGTATTCCATTGCACGGGTATAGCAAAAACTGTTTATACATTCATCTTGAAGGATGCCTTAAATGCTTCCATTTTTTTTTATTATGAATAAAACTGCTAAAAACACCCACATGGAGGTTTCTGTGTGGAATGTTTTTAAATCAATGGGGTAAATACCTGTGACTGCCGGACTATAGAGTAGTCCTACAGTTAACTCTGTAAGAAAAAGTCAAACTGTCTTCTGATGGGCTTGTAAGCATTTTGCATTTTGCATTCCCACCAAAAATGAAATAGCATTCCTGTTGCCTTGCATTCTTGCTAGCAATTGTCTAGACTTGAAAGCTCTGTTTGAGATTATATCACCATATTATTTATTCTCTCCACCCTCCATCTGGCTGAAGAAATTACTGCTTTCTTTGTGCTGATCAATGGAGTAGGGTGATTATGCATTGTGATTCTTAAAAAAAATTTACTGTTGTATCTCTGCAACAAGGCCATGCCTTATTAATGCACAAAACCCAAACCTAAATATAGCAGTAGTAAATAATAAATGTTGATATCACTCCTGCATTATTTAGAGGTACACTTATGGGTATAATACACTTTTAAAGACAGGAGCACCACTTGATGTTAGAGATCATAGTTACTAGAGCAAATAACCAATCCATTTTCTCAGTGCTTCCATTTGTGATACAATTACTATTTGTTGCAGACATCATTCCATTATTTCATGTATTAATACAACCATAGGTGGTATGTACTAACTCACCCCATGGAATTGTTGTGTTTTATAAATGAAATGAGGAGTCCTAAACCCCCCGCCCAACCCTGTACCAAATATATCTTATTCTGGTAAAATGGAATTAGAACACTGTAATCATTATTTTGTTTTCAAAAAGAATAAACCAAAATTTACGTGTCTATTCCTAAGATATCAGTTAAAAAAGAAAAAAAAAGCGGAATGTCTGTAAACTTCATAATCATAATCACTCTTTGTTTAGAAATTATGAACAGTAAGTTTTCACATACCTAAAATAATAATAGAAACCACAATGTGTCAATTGAGATAAAGGAACTGTGACTGGTTATTTCAATTAACCAAAAGTTTGGGTAACAAAGAATAAAATACAAGTGATAAAACAGTTTTTTGGGGGATTCAGGATGAATCTAACTGGCAGAGAGTGGACCACTCTTTCTGTTAATTCTCACTTTGCCATCTGAGGTGCACTGGGAATCAGGCCCTCGGCTATTCATGACTGAATATTCCTCCACTAAGAGGAAGACAGGAAGGGCACCGAGTGGCTCATTCGGTTTTTCACCTCGGGTCATGATCTCAGGGTCCTGGTATTGAGCCCTGGGACAGTCTCCCTTCTCAGTGGAGGGTCTGCTTCTCCCTCTGCCTCTGCCCCCAACTCCTGTGCTCACTCTATTGCTCAAATAAATAAATAAAATCTTTAAAGAAAAAAGAAAAAAAAAAGACAACCAGAAACAGATCAGATAACATCTGTGCAACATGTCGAACAGGGACCCAAGAGACAATGAAACACTTTGGGCCTGTTTCTAGCTTTGTATGTGTGGTTTGGTTCATTATGATCATAAAATATTCAAGTATGGCTTTTCCCAAGATGGGAAAATGAAAATTAAGTAATTTTCACTGGACCTAGCAAAAACTGATTGAAAAAGGTAAAATGATTGTCAAAGGATAGAGTTAGCTTTTATTTAAAACTATTTTTCTTTTACCAATATTCAACTTACGTATTATGTTTCAGTGGATAAGGAGATGGAGGTGGGTTTCATAGAGTGGAATAAGTCATCCTGATAGACTTAAACTACTGGTAAGGTGTATTTTTATCCCTGCCTTATTTTTTAGGCTATCACTAATCCTTTGGGTTCATGGGGAAAATAGGTGCAATTATTGGCTATGGATGAATAATGATGATCCATGGACGATTAACATCTGCAGACATGAAGAAAGTAAATAATATGTCCAAGGTCAAATAAAACTAATGACAGAGATAGAATTTATGAAAATACGCTTATCAGTCCTTCTTGGTCATACTATTTTGGATGTATTTTCACACCTGGTTTAAAAGTATGTGAAATTAAATAACATTAAGCTCAGTTGAGAAGTTTCCCTCCATGGTAAAAATAGAAAATTGCAATGTAACTTTTGAATGAATTCAGTGGTTTCAAAGGAATGAACTATAAATTTTCAACTGGTTATATAAGAGCATTTCAATCCCAGCACAGGGAGATTATTCTGGCCCCTGAGATCTGGAATGCAGGGCTGTATGTGTTTCCTTCACTTAGACAGACATAAATCCCAAAGTGACACCAGTATGTTTATCTTTTGCTATATTTCCCACTGGGAATGATTCAGACTTTTGACTTAAATAGTTGTCTACATCTTCTGAAAATTGATTTATCCTTGATGATGAGTGAACTTGCTGACCAAACTGCTATGGAGAAATATTTTTAGAGTAGCAATACTTGGTGGTCTTTCTTTTCTCTTGGGCAAACATCTTGGAGTGGAATGGCTAGATCATATAACTGACCTGTTTACTGTTTTAAGAAACTGCCTATTTATTTTTAAGATCTATTTATTTATTTTAGAGAGAGAGTGAGTATACCTGTTGCAAGGGGGAGGGGCAAAGGGTGAGAGAAAATCAAGCAAACTCCAGAGCTAGACTCAGGGCTTGATCTCATAACCCAGATCTGGAGATCATGACCTAAGCCGAAACCCAGAGGCAAACACTTAACCAACTGTGCCACTTAGGCACCCCCAATTTTTTTCTGAAGTGTTTCTGTGAGTTAACACTCCTACCACCAAAAATGTATGAGAATTTCAGTTCCTCCACAACATTAGCAACACTTGGTATGATCCAACATTTTAATTTTTGCCATTCTAATATATGTACAGAGATATTTGATTATAGTTTTAGCTCTTATTTTCCTACTGTATAATGATGTTGAGCATCTAATCTTGAGCTTATTTGACATACATATATTTTCTATGGTAAATTTCTTGTTAAAATACTTTTTCCATCTTTATGTGGTGCCTTTTTCCCCATCCCTTTTTATTTAGTTTAATAATTCTTCATAATTATATATATAACCCTTAAATCAAGTATACACTTTGCAAATAATCTTCCATAGTATGTTGCCTTACTTATGATTCTCTTAAAAGTATCTTTTGAAGAGATAAAACTTTTCATTTTCATTATGCCCAATTTATCATTTTTTCTTTCATTGATCAATCTGTAGTATTAAGGTATCTTCGTTTTAACCAAAGCCACAAAGCTTTTTTCCCTCGTATTTTTTCTGGTAGCTTGTCATTTGTGGGTGATAGTTGTAGGATCCATTTTGAGTTAATTGTTTTATATGGTGTGAGGTATAAATGGGAGTTCCTTTATTTGAATATGATTATTCAACTGTACCAACACCAGCTGTTGAAAACACTGAACTGCCTTCCCAATTTGTGAAAAATCCACTACCTACATGTGTGTGGGTCTTTTTCTCAACTCTGTTCTGTTTTTCTACTTTCCATCTTTATGCCAATATGAGATGGTTTTAATTATAATAAACCTCGAAGTGGTTTAGTGTTAATCTGCCTAATATGCTCTTTTCAACATTCTTAGTTTTGCATTTATTTACAAATTTTAGAATCAGTTCAAATTTGCAAAAAGAAATCTGCTGATTTTGATTGCCAATATCTTAATATAAAGATTAAGATGGATGAACTGACATCTTAATAATACTAAGTCTAACCAAGAACAGAGTAAGTGGCTCTACTTAGGGTTTTTTGTTTTGTTTTGTTTTCTAAGATTTATTTATTTGAGAGAGAGAGCACGCGTGCATGGGGGGAGGAGCAGAAGGAAAGAAGCTCAAGCAGACTCCATGCTGAGCACGCAGGCCAATATGGGGTTCAGTCCCACAACTCATGAGATCATGATCTGAGCCAAAACCAAGAGTAGAGCCCTTAACCACCCATGTGCCCCCATTTAATTTTCTTTACTTTCTTTCATCACTATTTTGTAGATTTGGATGTATAGGTATATCTTTCCCACTTTTATCAGATTTATTCCTAAATATTTCACATTTTTTGATGCTCGGAAAAATAGTATTTTTAATTTCAATTTCTTAGTGTTCATTACTAGTATACAGAAATAAAACGGTGTTGCTTTTTTCTATATGGATTACGTGTTCTGCAAACTTGCTAAACTCACTAGTTCTAGTACTCTTTATGTTTTTTCTACATAGGCTGTCATGACACCTGTGAATAAAGACATTTTTTCTTCCTTTCATATATGAAAGCATTCTATTTCTTTTTCTTGTCTGATAGTATTGGTTGCACCCTTCAATACAATGATGAATGGAATAGGTAGACCTGGACATTCTTTTCTTATTCCTGGTCCTAGAGGGAATGTTGAATATTTAATAAGTGAGCTTCTCATTTGATAGTAGATATTTTTCCATTCTTCAGATGAATATTTTCATCTGTGGAAACTACAAAATAAATTATTATTCAGTGAAAAAAAAGAAAGAGAGAGAGAGAAAAAGAAGTGGGCTTCTGGGTTTCAGTGGTATTTTCTCTCCCAACACTCTCATTGATATTCAGAGAGCTAGGCTGCCTTTGTCTTGCTGATTTTGAGGTCTGTCAACTGGGGTCAGTTCCCCCTCAGTACACCACACACATGAAGTTCTCCCAAGGCACTAAACTGGGTTAATTGTAAGGATCACCTTGTCTGTCTTTCTGTTCTTTCATGAATTACTCTCCTTCACCTCCTGATTCCAGTGTCTTAAAGACCTATTATTTTAGATATTTTGTCTGTTTTACTTTTTGCTTGTTTTGAACATGAGGGAAAACACTCATTCTGTTATTTCATTCTGGGAAGAAGAAGAAAAGTCCCTCACTGTTTTTTTAGCAAACAAAAACTACAGTTAAATTATTTTTAAATGTGTCAATTGTTACAAATTCCAAGACAGTGAAATCATTATAGATATATTCATTCATATTAATGACATTTAGATTAAATTCTGTTTGCATCCCTTTATCATGAGCCATAATCCACAGTATATTAGGGATAAACTTTTATCATAAATTTCTGTATAGCAGTAAGCTATAGGTTAAGTGTGAAAAATGATATGTCAGTTACCAATAAGACATTAATTTTGACAAGTATATTAAATAGTTATTTGTAGTATTTTCTAGCTTCTAGAATTGAAATTTTTCCCCCAAATCTAAGTTTTTCTATCTTCCTCAGATGACTCAGACATCAATAATGATAGAAATACTAAGAAACTTTCCTCTTCTTTTTCTTCAGTTTCATCACAACATGTTTCTAGGAATGTTTCTGTACTAATACTCAAGCAAGCTTTATAATTTTATATAAAGATATAAAAAAAATCTCTTACAGAGATGGATTACCTAATATAAGAAAAAAACCCACATATTTTTAGAGTAAAATTGGCTAACATTTTTTATCTAACTAAGCCAGACATCGAATTGGTCTACAAAATATAGCAGTGACTCAATATGTATTCAAAAACTCATGTTTATTCAAGCCTCCATCCATAATCACCTTGAAGATATAGTAGTCTCTCTTTAATGAGCTAAGTTTACCACAGACTCATTTTTCTACTACATTCTTATGTTAGAAAATATGAGACTGAAAAAAATTTAAATGAAAATTACATTACTTTAATGATACTAAATTTCTGAGATATATAAGAAAGCATTTGAAAAGCTGTTAGGCATTATATTATTCTAATAATTTAAATAATATAATATTTCATTATCCAACATTGGAGAAATATCCAACATTCCTGGTGTTTTCAAAGAATCTTAAAGTTGAAAGGATATTAAAAATGCAAAAAATGCAACAGTATAAAAAGTACATCCCACATGCATCAACTAAATGATTGATTCCTTCAATATTACACAAGACTTAATACTCAAATTATAAATTTGTGCTGAATTTCTTTCATTTTATTTTTAGTTTAAGTGTATTTATAATAAATCTTACAGAATATCATGTTCCCATTACATTCTTTAAAAAGATGTTTCACTCTGAAAATTATGCAATGGTATATTATTTAAAAATAGTGACTCTAAGACCAATGAGGTGGCTCAGTTAGTTAAGTGCCCAACTCTTGATTTTGACCGGGTCATGATCACAGGGTCTTGAGATTAGGCCCTGCATCAGGCTCTGCACTGGATGTACACCCTGCTTGGAATTCCCCCACAACATCACGTGAGCACTTTCTCTCTCTCCCTCTCTCTCTCTCAAAAGAAAAAAAAAATAGTCAGACATTTCAATATTTTCAGGATATTCTCAAGAAATGATCTCTATTAAAGGATCTCTATTGCATTTTAAGTAAAATATTATGATTTCAATTTTTAGAAAGTTGTTAATATTTGTTCTACTCCTAAAATTAGTCATCTGTGCTCTGCCAAACGTGCCATTTCTACACTCTCCCCCTTATTTTTAGAGGATACATAACTTTCTCTATATCAGTATCCCCTCAGAAAAATACCATCTTAAACATCTGCACGTTAGTACATTTGACCAAAGCTTTCCCCTCCTAAAGAAGTAGGCATTTACAATGAAATGTTGAATTTAACGTATCAGATTTTCCTTAAATGAGAGAATGATGAATTCCTGGTGATCAAGTGAGAAAGAATTTTTGTACAAAATAAGGAGTTATTCAATCACAAAACACGGCTAACTAAATTTGAACAGGAAGAGTCATTCTACCTCTGTGCACATGATGTTTATGTAACAAGAAGGACCAACTTACAATAGACAATAGTAGGAAAGACATAGGCACGTAATACTAGGTTTACCTTCCCTTTAGGCCCTTTACTAAGAGATTAGAAATAGCCATCCTGTTTTATTTGAAAGATGAATTTCAATGAATTAAATACACCCAAATGACTCATTTTGCAGCTCCTTTATTTGTTGTGTTCACAGCATCCCTTTGGTATTGGTAATCCAAAAGAACATTTCTGTGAGGAATCTGCTAACTTATACCAGGGAAGACATAGCACAGCAATTCACTATTGTCTATTCAAAACAATTTTAATTAGTTCCAGTGTTAGAGACAGTGTAATTCCTTAATGAAACTACACAGGCTGCTTCATTTGCCTTTTAACAGTTAAAAGTATTATAGCAACCTCATTCTACTTTTTTTACTAAGGAAGCCTGCCAGCTGTAGTCCCAGTACAATTATTGCTTTCACAAAGTGCTCTAAATCTGTCAACAAGAAAATACACGAACTACCGCATAATGAAGCTGTTAAGAAGGTGACCCAGTTGTTACACTACAACTGCTTCCTCTGGTGGAGATATCTAGGCAAACCTGCTGATTAACAGTATCTTGGTACCAACACAATTAGAGAAAACGTTCCTTTTTTCTGTTACATAAGGACTGATTTTAATGGCTTGAAAACCATTTGATAATGTTTTCATCCAAATTGCAGAGATAAAAATTTAGGAATGGAGTTTTAATAGAAATCTGAGCAACCTCAAATTCTTTAAACAACAAAAAAACTGTAATTTCCCCCTCAATTTTGCTATGAACTTAAAACTGCTCTAAGATAATAAAGACTATTTTAAATTAAAAAATAAATAAATGCAAGTTTAAAAAATAACAAAGAGGAAGGGAAAAAGCATTTATTGTCAATCATGTATCCAGGATTTTAATTCTATCATATACATACTACTTCACAAAAAATTTAGACTTAACACAAAATTATTTTTTCACATCTCAGTTACATAGGAATATGCACACATATGGCTATAAAACTACACATTAATGAGAAAAGTAAAAGTTAACTTTTTTATTTTCTATATCATTTCTCACAACTCCCTGACAACCTGAGTAGGAAAAATTAACTTTTTAAACTAATCGGTCAATTAAATTCAGTGATATAAGAATGCATTAAGAAAATTTTTTGTTAAAATATACATAGAGAAAGCATGTACAAATCTTGAAGATCCAGCTTGTTGAATTTTAACAGAGCATATCCATGCAATCATCCAGATCAAAGCTTTTAGGAGGTAGCCATATATCAGTGAGTGCATGTTATCAATGATAAAATTCTCAGAATAGAAGTGCTCCTAAAACAGCCAAGAATAGCTCCACTCAAATGCAATCCCAGTCAAAATTCCGGAAGGACAAACTGATTCTAAAGTTCATAAGATAAAGACCTACAACAGCCAACACCATTTGAAGAAGAACAACAAAGCTGGAAGACTGATGTCACCCAACTTCAAGACTGACTATGAAGCTACAGTAATCAATATAGTGTAGTATAGGCAAGAGAATACACAAACAGATTAGACTGCCCAGAAATACACCCTCATAAGTATAGTCAATGATATCTGAGAAAAGAGCAAAGGCAATACAATGGAACAAAGACAGTCTTTTTGACAAATGGTGCTAGAATGACTGGACATCTACAAGCAAAAGGATTAATCTAGACATAGACCTTATGCCCTTCACAAAAATGAGCTAAAAATAAATCAGAGACCTAAATGTAAAATGCAAAACACAAAACTATAAATTCCTAGAAGATAACCTAGGAGAAACCCTGATGACCTCCATTCGGGGATGCCTTTTTTAATACAAAACTAATAATTTGGATTTCATTAAAATTAAAACATTAAAAGCTTCTGCTCTTGACAACGTCAAGAGAATGAATACACAGGCAATATACTGAGAGAAAATATTTACAAAATGCACAACTAATAAAGGACAGTCATCCAAAATACACAAAGAACTTTTAAGACTTAACAGTATGGAAACAAATAATCCTATGAAGCAGTGGACTAAGGACTTTAATAGACACTTCACCACAGCAGATATAAATGGCAAATAAGCATATGAGTAGATTCTGCACTTCATGTGTCCTCAAAGAAATTCAAATTAAAACAACAAACAGATACCACTAACACACCTACTAGAATAGCCAAAATCCACTGACACCAAATGCTGGGAAGGATGTGGAGCAATGGGAACTCTCACTCATTACTCATGAAAATACAAAATGATACAGACAATTTTGGAAGAAAATTTTGTAGTTTCTAAAAATACTCAACATATTCTTACCTTACAATCCAGTAATCATACAAAATCTGCACATGGATATTTATATCAACTTTAGTCAGAATTGTCAAAACCTGGAAACAACCAAGATATCCTTCAGCAGTTAATGGTTATATAAACTTTGGTACATGTGGAAAATGGAATCTTTTCACCTCTTAGAAGAAATGAGCTATGCTGCCACAAAAACACATGGAAGACCCATAAGTGCATGTTACTAAGTGAAAAGAGCCAATATGAAAAGGCTACATACTATGTGATCCCAATAATAGAAATGGCAAAACTATGGTGACAGATCAGTGGTTGTCAAGGGTGGGGGCAAGTGTGAGATGAACAGGCAGAGCACAGCAAATTTGGGGGGTAGTTAAAATGCTCTGTATGATGTTATAATGATGGCTGTATGTCATTAATCATTTATTTAAATCCACAGAACGTATAACATGCGTGAAACCTAAAATAAACTACGGACTTTGGGTGATGATGATGTGTCAATGGAGGTTCACCTTTGGTAACAAATGCACCCGTGTGATGAGTGACGCTGATAATGAAGAAGCTATGTATGTGTGGTGATAGAGGGTAAATGGGAAATCTCTGTATCTTCCTCTCAATTCTGCTGTGAACGTTAAATTTCTCTAAAAAATAAAATCTTAAAAAATTTCCTTTTTGTGTCACCAAGAAAAAAATGTAAATAACTCATAATTTCCCAAGCAACATTTTATTTATCTTCCCTATCATCCAACTCTACATCATATTGTTTTTCTACTTAATGATCTCTAATATGGGTACAATTGCCATTATGTACTTTCAGTCTTGGGGGATGACAGAGCCCCACCCCCCAAATGTAATGAAAGAAATAATCAAAAATAACTGATTGTAGGGACGCCTGGGTGGCTCAGTCAGTTAAACAGCCGCCTTCAGCTCAGGTCATGATCCCAGGGTCCTGGGATTGAGTCCGCATCAGGCTCCTTGTTCAGCAGGGAGCCTGCTTCGCTCTTCGCCTCCGCCTGCCACTCTGCCAGCTCGTGCTCTCTCCCTCTCTCTCTGACAAATAAATGAATAAAATCTTCTTAAAAAATTAACTAATCGTATTAGCTACAAGGAAGGAATACTGAGAGTAGAAAATCATATCCAAAATTCTGAGCATAGAGGGCATGAGCTGCTTCAGTTAGGAAAGTCACTGAAAGTCTCTCTGAGAATGTGCTATTTAGATTGAAACCCTGAGAATAAGAAAGTCTATTAACTAAAGAAAGGGAAGAAATTCTTCTCCAATTGAAAAAAGCTTGCACAAACCTGAGTTAGGACTCCAGTGGGCTGCTCTAGTAACTACAAGAAATCCAATGTGGCTATAGAGACATAAAATGGGGCTAGAGGCTGCCAAGGACTGGTTAATGTACAGTTTGGGGGAAGAGAGAGACCTTTGGAGTTTTAAGCAACAGGATAAAAGTGAAGAAAAAAATTAGCAGGAAATGTTTTGATCTGAGTTATATCAGCCAGTTCACCTTGGCTTTACAGTGGAAATCAAACTGTAGTGAAACAAGGATGGAAAAAAAGGAAGACCCTGTCACAGAAGTATTGGTGAAAGGTGTTCAGGCCTGGACTAGAGCTCTAGTCATGGATATAAAAAGAAGTCAAAGGATTTTCAAAATATTTTCAGGATAACATTGTTAGCATGTGTTGACAATTTAGATGCTAGATAAAAAAAAAAAAAAAGGAGGATGGATGGTAAAATCTCCAATTTTACCTTACAAGGTTCTGTGCCATTTCTTATGATGACAATGGGGGAGTCTGGTAAGTTGAGGACAATCAAGAATTCCCCATGCACACAGTGAAGACATCTATGATATAATTCAAAGGATGTTTTAAGGTGGAGGACAGGAAATGTCTGAGATAGAGATGTGAAATTAGAGACTTTCAGTACACATACATAAAACCATGAGAAAGAACAAAGTTGCTATAAAGTTTAAAGATCATGAATGAAACATTGACACATACTGAGGGTTATGGAGGGGAGAGGAAAGGGAGGATGGGTGAGCCTGGTGGTGGGTATTAAGGAGGGCATGTATTGCATGGAGCACTGGGTGTGGTGCATAAACAATGAATCTTGGATCCCTGAAAAAATAAAGTAAAAAGAAAAAAAAATATCGACACAGAAGAGAAAAGGAACCAAATCCTTCCCTGATTACAAGAGTCAGCTTAGTCTCTATCATGTTGGGAGACCAATACTTCAAAATCTCAGTGACCTAACAAAAGTCAACGTTTATTTCTTGCTCGGGATACACATCTTTTGTCTAAAGCCCTGCTCCGTCTTCATTCTGGGACTCTAGCTGAACAATCTAGTGCTTTTCTGATCTCTAAAGCTTCTGTTTAGAAGTGCTGCACATCACATGCTATTGAACAAATCACATCAAACAGGCAAGACTGACATCAATGGGGTAGGAATTACACCCCTGGCTTAGGGTTCAATGGGGTAGGAATTACACCCCTGGCTTAGGGAGGAACCCATGGGGAGAGGATGCAAAGATTCTGAACAATAATGAAATCTTCTTCAGACATAAAACCCTAAGTACTCACTCCAAAATTATGTGTCTTGAGCATTTATCCTCTATATTCACTTTATATTTCATTACTAAGCACTTGGAGTGTCTTTATTCCCTTTTTATTGTTATCAGAATACACATGGTAAACATTTTAAAGCATAGGGAAAGGCTTAGACTGAATAGTAGCCGTCTCTTGTACTATTCCTCACCTCTAATCCCATTTCCAGTGGGCTAAAAAGTTTATTTCTACTTCTCATAAAAAATGTAAAACTTTAGTCCACACCTAATGCTTTTGTCTATCTGATAAATAAAATCAGCAATATTGCTTATCTGTATATAAACAGTATTTCTTTTGCCTTTTTGTGCCACAACTTTGGTTATTAATTGAATACCTTAACTGCCCTCATAGCAGAATTTATAAACACTGAATTCCAAAACAGTTGTTAGTATATTTAGTATTTACATATTTAGACAAGTAGAAAATAAATGTGGCTATATTTTTTGTATAATTTTTACCCATTAACTGAATACCCATTAAATGAATATTAACAGAATATGAGTTATATGCTCCCACAACAGATCAATTAGTTTCCTTTGCTAAAAGGAACTATTCTAAATATCTTGTACTCTTGTCTGGGAATCTCAAGGGATTGCATTGCACTCTTCAAAAGATAAGTAGTTTTAATTTGACTAGCTTATAGAAAAATTGATTTTCTCTCTTTCTGAAAAGGACTGATGAAAATGGGCTGGGAATAAGTGAAAACAGCACACATATTCCTCTGGCTCCTACAAATATCACCAGAAGTATGAATTGGCTATGTGTCCTGTGTGGTCTACAGCCCCTACAGAATTGGACAGAATGTATTTGTTAAATTGTGTAGTGCTGGGAGACCACAGTCAAAAAACTGTTAGCAGTATAAGCAAGAATTAGGACTACTTTTATCAATTCTACACAACAGAAAAATTTTTTGAGTTCAGAATCAGTCTTAGGGATACTTTCCCTTGCAAAAACCTAGGGGTCAATAAAATCATCCCCACCATAGAAACTAAATAAATAAAGCTGAGCACAAGTCTGAACAAAAGTAGGACCATTCTAGAGAAGGGAGTCTTTGACATTATTTTAATTAGCAAGGGAGACAAAGGGTTCCTCTTTTAGGAGTCAGACCTAGGACCTTTTAACAGAAATTTAAACCTTGTCGGTACTTAAACTGGCATTGAGTAATCTAAGAAAATCTCTCCAGCAGACTTTTTGAAAAGGAGACATAAAAGAGATTAAAAGAAAGTGCTGATAGGTGACCCTAACAGAATTACAAATTTTGAATAGACTATACACCAAACTGTATGTGATTAATATTCTATTATGCATGCATGCTTGAGCATCATCTCATAAAAATAACTGAATAAATTCTCAAAGTAAATATTCCTCCAAGTAGTTTTAAAGGCAGAGATAGCAACTGAAAATGCCTTCCCCCAAATTTCAATTTCAATTATAATATGGTGAAAACTGGGAACAAGCTTGGTAAGCATCACCCCTTATAGAATGAAGGCCTCAGAAAGGTTTTCTTCTTCTAGCTTTACTGCATGTTCTCAGTGAAAAAGGCTGATTAAGGGTTTAAATTCTACTTTTTTTTTCTACACATCCCACCAAGAATAAATCCTTGAAGGCTATGTGAATAACACTTTTAGGAAATTGATGCATATTTTACAGATTATGGTAAGATGTCATACTTCCAGAGTTATTCCACTAACTTCACTCCCATTTCTTAAAACCTGGGAAAATACAGATAAAAGACAAATATACGTAACCCAGATAATCAGGAACTATATATCCAAGGATTTATCATTTGTAATATTCTCTACTATAAAGAAATTTAAATAAAACCCAAGATACTTTACTCATAAACCTTGCAATTCCAGAGCAAAAAAACATTTAAATGCATTATGAACACATTTCTTGAATTTAATATGTACTAATCTGGTTTCTGAAACATGGCAAATTAAATAACAATGATTGACTACCATCTTTTCCCTTCACTAATTTTTAAAAACAAAACGGGTGCCTGGGTGGCTCAGTCAGTTAAGCGGTTGCCTTGGCTCAGGTCATGGTCCCAGGGTCCTGGAACCCAACCCCGCCCTGAGTTCCCTGCTCAATGGAAAGCCTGCTTCTCCCTCTCCCTCTGCCTGCCGCTCTGCCTACTTGTGCTCTCTCTATCTCTCTCTCTGTCAAATAAATAAATAAAATCTTTAAAAAACAAAACAAAAAACCTGGCATTAAGCTATGATACAAGTTTTGTATATATAGGAACTAAAGGTTTTGTTTGTTTTAATATTAGTTCTAAGCAGGCAAAACCAAGGGATAAATCTGTGCTAAATCTTCAGCACAGATTTAGAATTTAAAAACAGAGTTAAGTGGAAAAGAAGAATTATTAAAAATTAAATTGATACATTGATAGATGATAGAGAAATAATTTATAATGAAGAATATCTTAAAGGAGTAGGAAGAGAGGAGCTCACATAATGAGGGCCCCTGGTGGCTCAGAGACTTGGAGTTGGTTTGGGGATGGAGGGGTAGAAGGTTGCAGTTAGGAAGCTTGAAGGGCTGTGGGGGAAGGGCACGATGTCCTGAGGTCTGGGGCCAACTTCACTTTGGGCTTGCCTACTCGGGTATTTAGTTTGGATTAGGCACAAGTCTGTGGTAGAGATGGGCTTGCTCTCTTGGAAGGCATGAGGTTCTTCCTTGAACTAAATAGGCTTGCCCCTTCTACGTTATGCTGACATGATGGGGACTGGGATGTGTTACAAATAAACCTCTTTTGTTGTTTTAAAAAAAAAAATTCTTCTCTCTTTCTCAGACATGATGCCAAGAATCCTTTCACAACTCTATCTGGACCCTGCATCTTGAACAACCCACAGCCTTGCTTCTGATGGAGCTTTCATATTCCACTGTTGTTATGGGCTGAATTGTGTCTCCCCAAAATTTATATGTTGAAGCCCTACTTCCAAGCACCAGAATGTGACTATTTGGAGAAAGAGTCTTTATAAAGGTGATTCAGTTAAAATAACGGCATTGGAGTGGGCCTAATCCAATCTGACTGGTGTCCTTAAAAGATGAAGAAATTTGGACAAAAAGGAAGACCTGAGGGGTGTATACACACAGAGAAGACATGTGGGGGCATAGTGAGAAGGCAGCTATCTGCAAGCCAAGGAAAAAAGTCTCCTGAGAAACCAAATCTCCTGACACCTTTATCTTTGACTTCCAGCTCCCAGACTGTGAGAAAATAAATTTCTTTACTTAAGTCACTCAGTCTGGTATTTTGTTATAGCAGGCTGAGCTAATACAAATGTTGATCTGGGAACAACTCCACATCTGAACATCCTTTGAGATACAATCCCAAACCTTTTAAAACACTGAAACTAGGAGGAAGAGATAACTATGTACTCCCAAAAATCTCACTGTTTTATTGAAATAAAAAACTCTCAGCATCCCTCTTTACTTCACTTGAAATTGTTTAAAAAATTCAGGTCTTTGGCTGACTCAGTCAGTAGAGCATGTGACTCTTGATCTCAGGGTTGTGAGTTTAAGCCCCATACTGGGCATGGATCCTACTTAAACAAACAAACAAAAAAACAAATACTACTAAGGTCTTTTTTTCTCCCCTCATGATGGTATAATGACTTCTAATTTAATTGAATTTTCTTGTTAAAATATATCCTTTGAAGCAAATTTTCATACTGTATTTTGACAATGTTAAAGTTTTTATGTGACAAGCATTTTTTACTGATTAGGAGAATGCATATTTTACCAAAAAATCATGAAGGATGAGAGAAATTATTTTGAGTGCTTTGTAATCCCTGAGTGTTTTTCTTACAGTGTAATTTGAAATCTTCCTTTCCCTCAAGGTCCAGTTCATGCCCTAGTCTCCCATAGCATTCTGTTGTGCCTCTTCCATAGTTCTGTACTTCACAGACAAGGACTTCTCTTTTTATTTGCTTTCCTTCACACAGTAAGCCTCTCAAAGACAGGGATAATGTCCTACTAATGTTTCTATCCCCTGTTTTTAGCAAAGTGACTGGAAGGCAGTTGGTGCACAATTGGATTTTTGAGTGAATGGAAGCATTGACTTTAATCTACTTATTCTACATTATAGGAAGGAAGATCTGCTTCCTGAGACTACATGCAGCACGCTAATAGAAAATCAATCTGGAAATGTTTTAAATACAACTTTATATTATTCTTTAGAAGTTTCATATATATTTTTTCATACCTAGCAAGGGGATTGTGAAACCATAAAGACTGAATAGCAAATTCACTGATACATAAATGTGTGTATATGAACACACACACACATATATATTTTCAAATACACATCATGTATATTCAAATATATATGTTCTATAACAGTAGAATTGAGTGGGGACTTATTTTATCTTTGAGAAAATTGAGGCACAGACTAGTGAATGAATATACTTAAGTCCACAGAACTAACTTAATTTGTTTGGCCAATTCTGGGCTCCTTATCATGAAGATAAGGATCATATCCTATGTTTATCATACATTATGCATACCTTATCATATGCTGCTTTTTAACCAACCTGAGTCCTTAAATGCAGGTAATTTACCATCAATTGTAACTTGATCATAATTAATGGTAAATTACAACACCAATATTTCTACCTGGTTTCTTTAGCAAACACACTTGAAAATACATTTTTATCCTAATAGTAATACATTTCATTAAGAAAAAAAGATGATATAACAAAATTCATACAGAATCCTTCAAACCTAGTATACTCATGTTTATTTGTACATACTACAAAAAAATCTTTGTCTAGGTGCATATGCAAGATGATATAGTTTGAAAGAAGAATGAGGCTAATTATTTACTTAAAACATTAAAAGCAATTGTTAGTATTTTTATCTTCATAATAAAAATTTATTACTGAGCATTTTCCACTGAACTGTATACCATAATAATAGATACATTTACTCATCTCATATATTTAGATTTTATGTAGTCTTTTATTATCACAGATAATGTCCACTATCTTCTTGCATTCTTATGTTTATATTGATTTATTTCCTTAAGTTATCTTTTAGGAGTATGGTGCTGTGCCTATAAAAAATATGACACTTATAAAACTAGAATGTATACTCTGGCAGGTATCATGCATTTTTTTTAAGACTTTTTATTTATTTATTTGACAGAGAGGGAAAGTGCACAGCAGGGGAGGGCAAGGGAGAGAGAAACAGGCTCCTCACTGAACACAGAGCCAGATGCAGGGTTCAATCCCAGGACCCTGGCATCATGACCAGAGTCAAAGGCCGACGTTTAAGCGACTGAGCCATGTAGGGGTCCCTGTATCATAAATTTTTAAAATGTTGGAGAATTAGAAGCAGATTTGTTTCTGCCCAGGCTCAATTTAAAAATGGAATTCAAACCTCTGAAGAAAAAGAGATTGCCTGGCCATCTTGCTGTAATACTTTGAGGCTTCAAATCAGTTATAATTGTGTGCTTTCAGGATAAGAGGTTCCAGTAAGACAGTGTAACTGCTTGCATAAGCAGTGGGAGGAGGAGGTATTAGACATGAGGCTCTCGGCTTTCTTGGCTAATACACTGGGTTCTAGGGCATACAAGACCCTATGTTTTCCAAAAAATTCCCCTGTGTGAGTTTTTTGGGGATGGGCTCATACATAATCTTTCTTCATACTAGTAGCAAGCATGCAACTATAGAGCCAGGTCTATGTGGTCTCATTCCAGAAAACATGACACCTCAAATGCATCTTGTACATGTAGATAAAAATAGCACAAGCCACGTAATATTCTACTGATAGCTACAATAAGGCCTAAGAAATCAGGATAGCTAATAGGTATCATTCTTATCCATAGGACTTCTGATATAACTGGTGGATCATAACATTTCTGATAGTTGGGTACATTTTAGACAGTATAGAATATTTATGAATGACATGAAAAATCTACAATAGGGAAATAAATATTCTCTTTGGCATATATCTTCCCTACTTTTCCACTCTTAATGGTTATTATTCAAGTATCTTGAGCTCCTGAAGTTGGGCTGCTGAAGCCTTATCAGATTGGTGATATAGACCTACATGGCCGAATTTTTGGCACAACTGTCCTTTCTCATCAAAAAGTGGTGTCCATTTCAACACATTGTACCTAGCAAAATTTCCCCTCCAGGTACAATGTAGTATTAAAATATTCCTAAAATAAAAGAGTCAAGACAAATATCCTTTCTTAAAGTTGACAAAATATACTTTCAACAGAGAAGAATTTTGAATCAAAACTAGGAAGGTCTAAGACTGGAGAGATAGGCATCTATTTTCCCCAGTAGTGTAAAACTCCACACCTGAGTGAGCCCTTTTAGCTCATTTTGTGATAAACTCTACAGGGCTTAGGAACTCAAGGCACAATCATTTTGTATTGAGGCTGCTAAAGGGTCTGTCTTTATCCAATTATATTTGAGATATTTGCACATCATTTTGTGGATCTTTTTATGTCAATACATTTATTATGCTATAGAGCATAATTTGCATCATACTGTTTTATGGATTTTTTCTATTTTGAATTATTTTTTAAGTTTTTATTTAAATTCCATTTAGTTAACATCCAGTATGATATCATTTCAGGTATACAAATACAGTGATTCAACACTTCCATACAAAACCTGGTACTCATCACTACAAGTGCACTCCTTAATCTCCCTCACTTATTTAACCAATCCCCTCATCCCCTATAACCATCAGTTTGTTCTCTGTAGTTAAGAGTCTATTTCTTGGTTTGCCTCGTTCTCTCTCTTTTCTTCCCTTTGCTTCTTTTGTTTCTTAAATTCCACATGAGTGAAATCACATGGTATTTGTCTTTCTCTGACTGACTTATTTCACTTAGCATAATACACTCTAGTTCCATCCATGTCCTTGCAAATGGCAAGATTTCATTCTTTTGGATGGCTAAGTAATATTCATATATATATATGTATACACATACATACATACACACACACATATACATACACACACACTTCATACTTCTTTATCAATTCATCAGCCGATGGACATTTGGGCTATTTCCATAATTTGGTTATTGTTTATAAGGCTGCTGTAAACATCAGGGTGCATGCACCCCTTTGAATTAGTATTTTTGTACTCTTTGGGTAAATACCTAGCAGTGCAATTGCTGGATCTGGGCAGTTCTATTTTTAACTTTTTGAGGAACCTCCATACTGTTCTCCAGAGTGGCTGCACCAGTTTTCATTCCCACCAACAGTGCAAGAGGGTTCCTTTTTCTCTACATCCTCGTCAATACCTGTTGTTTCTTATGTTGTTGATTTTTGTCATTCTGCAATGTGTGAGGTGATAGCTCACTGTAGTTTTGATTTGTATTCCCAACAAACCACCAAGAGCATTTTTCACAGAATAGAACAAACAATCCTAAAGTGTATGGAGACATAAAAGACCCTGAATAGTCAGAACAACCTTGCAAAAGAAAAGCAAAGCTGGAGGCATCACAATTCCAGACTTTAGATTATATTACAAAGCTGTGGTGATCAAAACAGTATGATACTGGTACAAAAACAGACACATAGATAAATGATAACACATAGATAACACATAGATAACAGAATAGCAAACTCAGAAATGAAGCCACAACTATATGGTCTATTTGGAATTCTTAATTAAGATTTGTGAAAAAACTTAATGATTATGTTAGATGTATTTTATTCTTTGAAATACTGAAAATGTCAGGGCACCTGGGTGGCACAGTCAGTTAAGCTTCCAACTTTAAGTTTTGGTTCAGGTCGTGATCTTAGGGCCATAAGATTAAGCTCCGCATCAGGCTCCATGTTCAGTATAGAGTTTTCTTAAGACTCTCTCTCCCCCTCCCCCCTTATCACTCCCCCCTTCTCTCAAATAAATAAATCTTTAAAATATTGAAAATGTCAGTCTACACAATGATATAAGTGAAGTTATTTAGATAATAGGTTACTGTTCATTATATAATAATCGACAACTAAACAAGTCCATAATACCTGTTTTAAAATTACTCAGAGTACTCAGAGTATAAATAACTATTCTTAGATTATAGACTAATATAGGTTTAATCTGTGAGGAAATCCATGTCCCCAAGTTAAGAACAAAATTATGAGTTCTTTAACAAAATATATTGATGCATTCACCAAATTTAGTCTTAAACTTGCTTTAATAATATGGGCAACTTTAGAAAGTTGATGATCTCTAGACTGATTGACTAGTCATGTTGGTTTGCTAAAATCATACAGTAAAAATATTCACTCAAAAACCATTATATATCTATAAACTATTATTATAAAAAAAATCACAAGAACGATGTTCCTATCACTTTGATAAAATATGGCCAATGTTTTTTGTTAGTGAACCCCAAAACAAAATCTAACACCATTCTCCCTCTGAACATCCTGCTGAGGAGGCAGGGCATCAGGTGACCATGTAGTCTGAGGGGCCCATCATGAATCTGACATTGTGTCAACCACTTAGACCACTGGAAAAGACTGAGCATGGGCAGGTTTGAAGTAGCATGAACAGGTGGCAAGGATTCCTTCAACAATAACTCTTTTCCTCACTTCATGCTTATGTACTGCTGGGGCATCTTCATGACCAGTTGACTAGGGGAGAGAAAAATATTGAGCATGGTTTACAAATACGTATGCATGAAATTCTGGTACTATCTGAAGAGGACAGATGCAGTAATACAGTCTCTCAAAGGTGACTGTGAAAGACAGTGATGAAGAAAAATCCTTCCAGTGAGCAGAACTTTCAGTGGTACCTTTCGTTGTCTTCTATGCATAAAGTGATAGGTGGCCATAAATACAAATTTTTACTGATTTCAGGTATGGTCTAGTTTGGATGGATGGGACATAATTGGAAGATTAGTGATAGGGAAATCTGGGGAAGAGGTATTGGCATAAACTTTCAGAACAGATATACACTTTGAAGATGTTTGTGTCCCATGTGATTGCCCAACAAATAGGATCCACAATAGAAAATGTTCATCATAAGCAGAAGAACAAAATGATTTACTCTGTGGATGTCAGTAAGCCTTTTCTCTAGCCACTCCAGTGCTTAATGAGTCCATGAATATGTTGACAAGAGATGAAGACTACATATGACCACAACAATGTAGACTTCCATATATTTAATTGAAAGTTGGAACTGCTTATTAAAGACTTAGTTGCAGGCTAACTGGAAGACAGCACTCTGAAAGAATGGGATCTTGTCTTGCAGTTGCTAGTGTTTTGAGTTAAAACAATCATTTGGTAGTCTCTCCCCCATACCAAAAATACATGTCTGTGGAAATCAAGAGATAGAAGTGGGAGTATCTCTTCTAACCATACCAAATAATATACTTGCAGAAATTTTCCTTCCTGTTCAACTAAACTGGAACTCTGCTGGTTTGGAGATCTAAGTTCCTAGTGTGGGAATGCTTAATGGTTCCACTCAATTGGAAAATAAGAATAAAGGTTGGTCATTTTTAACTCTTTAACTTCACCAACAAGCAGAGAAAGGAAGTGTTCTTAGGATAGAGTAAGGGGAAACTGAGTCACTATAGACAGTGGAGGCAAGGATATCCATATCCAACATCCAGAAGAATCACTGGAGTGTTTCTTAAAACTTATATGCCTTATAGTGAAGGTTAAGGGAGAATAGTAACAACGAAAAAAGGCAGGGAAATTGAGGACTCAGAACCTTCAAAAATGAAGGTTTGAGTCACTATAACAGGTCAACAACCCTAATGAGTTGAGTGAAGATTTTGCTGAAGAAGTGAATATATAGAATAGGTACTGATCGAAGAAACAAGAAATATCAATTACATTCTCATGGGAGAGTGTGTGGGCATGGCTCACTGAGTGGAAGAAAATTCCCGGAGATGTCATCCTGCTGGAACAGCTGGGAATTCATCCTCTAAGGTCTCAGGGGAAGTGATCCAGAGAGAATTTCCATCCTTGAGAATGCCTTGGAAAACCACCCTAGACGGAAACGGTACTTATCATTTATGAAGGGTGCCTTGCTGGAGGCACTCACCTGTGAAGCTGCTGGCGGCTGGGTACTACCGGCTGCTGCACTACAAGAGCCAAATACTGGAGAATCTGCTCCCTTCGCAGGAGCTTAGTGCTAAAGAAAATGTACACACTGCAGAATGATGGTAAGAAAATCACACCAGAAGTGCACCTGGGTGGCTCAGTCAGTAAAGCATCCGACTCTTGGTTTCAGCTTAGGTCATGATCGCACGGCCATGGGATCGAGCCCCACATCAGGTTCTGAGCTCAGTGTGGTCTGCTTCAGATTCTCTCTCCCCCTTCTTCTCTCTCTCTAATAAATAAATAAAACCTTTTAAAAAAAAAAGTATGCCAGAACTAGGAAAATATATCCCTTCCTCCTCCAGTGACACTTCAGCTCCCTATTGATAAAGAATAACATATGTACCAATTCGAAAAGGAGAAATATTAACAGGGCCTATATCCATTATCACAGAGCATGAAATAGAGTCCATTTGCAGCTGAGAGAAAATAAACTGAGAACTGACTCAGTCTGGAATCAAAAGTGTTTTCCACCAGATGCTAAGTGTTAAGGAAGAGAGTCTCTCCCCTCATTTTATCATACAACCAAGAGTAGTATCCCTTTTTCTTTTCAAAGAAAAATATCAAAACTAGTACCAAAACTGAGGTAACTGGGGGCACCTGGATGGCTCAGTTGGTTAAGCATCCAACTCTTTATCTCAGGTCAGATCTTGATCTTAGGGTCTTGAGATAAAGCCCTGTGTTGGGTTCCACACTGGGTATGGAGCCTACTTAAAAAAAAAAAAAAAGGAGATGAGAAGAGAGGAGTAGAGAAGAGAGGAGAGGAGGGGAGGGGA
>LNAC01000862.1:64812-95979 GCA_002007465.1 Ailurus styani | reverse complement strand
AGGGAGTGGAGGGGAGGGGAAAAATAATGTAGTTGAAACATGAATGTTGTCTCTGAGAATTAAGGTTTTTTTTTTCATTACTGAATCTGGATTGGTAGTTTACAATCTAAAAAAGTAATATATATATAGATATACATTTATATCTATCTATATATAAATATATATATAATTTCCTCAACTTAGCTAGTTTTTATCTATCTCATCAGATATTCTCTATAGATCTTCTACCTTATTTTTTCTGAGAAACCTAAATTAGTCAAAACTATGGATTTTAGGAGAAGAACAGTGCCAAACAGTATTGAAATTAGGAGAAGGGGATCTAAGTTCAAGCAATACACAACACACACACACACACACACACACACACACACTTTTCATTTTATGGCTTTAAAATGGTCTATGAAAAATAGTGCTTATGAGCATAATACTGTACACTAATACTTTCCATTTTGACATACTTAAAAAGAGTATGCATGTTTTGCAAGTCACTATTTTATATGTGTGTGTGTGTATATAACATATATAAATCTAATAATGGATAATTACAAATATGCTGAGATTTGATGTTTTTATAGATTGCTTCATACTTTAAAAGGAGACCAGAAGTGATGTACTTCCCCTGAAGAAAGAGTTGTGTAAACATTACTTTAATAGATATGTAGAACTTCTGCTCAAACACTGATCTACACAAAGCAAGGTTTTATTTTACAGCATACTACTCCTTTGGTACTAGTAAAGAGAACAAACATGTAACTCTTTCATTGTTCAATTCAGCTCAGCTAACTTAAGAACTATACAATCCTCCAAGCTGCAATAATAAATGCTTTTCAAAGCTACTGTCAACCGTCTTTCATTTGCCCTTTGAAATCTATNCATACTTTAAAAGGAGACCAGAAGTGATGTACTTCCCCTGAAGAAAGAGTTGTGTAAACATTACTTTAATAGATATGTAGAACTTCTGCTCAAACACTGATCTACACAAAGCAAGGTTTTATTTTACAGCATACTACTCCTTTGGTACTAGTAAAGAGAACAAACATGTAACTCTTTCATTGTTCAATTCAGCTCAGCTAACTTAAGAACTATACAATCCTCCAAGCTGCAATAATAAATGCTTTTCAAAGTTACTGTCAACCGTCTTTCATTTGCCCTTTGAAATCTATGACAGCAGATAAAGTCTGTGTGTCCCACAAATTGTAGTAATTTTACCCCTATATTACAAAGCTGTTCTATTGCTAAATATAAAACTTGAAAATCTCAAGAAAATTCAAGCTTTCAACTAAACTTTTGACCAGCCCCTTTCAATTTATACTATAATTTACAGAAGGGTAAGTTCAAAAAGGAAGGTTTTTTCCTCTGACTCCAGGCCAAGATGGTGATACAGCAGGCTTCTGAATTTTCCTTAACCCATGAACACTCTGAATGTGAGCTACACATAGAGCAATTCCCTATGAAGGAAATTCAGAAACTACCTAAGTGACTGTAAAACATCACAATACTGAAAAAATACCCACATTGAAATGGATTAGGAAAGGCAGAGACAAAATCTCACCATAAACCCAACCCCTGGCACAGTGTTCTATAATCAGGAGAGAACCCCCAGCTCCCACTTCTGAAGAATGCAAGGTTTGGACCACATATCTAGCACCCCAACTTTTAAGATGTCCATCTGAGGAATAGACCTCAGAATCAACTAGCTCTAAAAACCAATGCTGTTTGCATTCGCATGTTCCGGAGGACCACAGCCAAGAAGCAGCTCCATGCAAAAGGAAACCAAAAGAAAGCATGTGTAACTATACTTATATCAAACAAAACAGACTTTAATCCAAAAACTATAACAAGAGACTAAGTCATTATATAATGATAAAGAAGTCAATTCACCCAGAATAAAGAGCAACTGTAAATATTTATGCACCCAACACCGAAACACCTAAATATCTAAAGCAAATATAGCAATACGATAGATAATAATATAGTAATAGCAGGGAGAAATAGACTGGAGTACAACCACCATAGGGGACCCCACTTACAACAATGGATAGATGATCAAAACAGAAAGGCAATATGAAAACGTTGGACTAAACTACAAGTTAGACCAGATGGACCTAACAGACATAGACAAAATATTCCACTGAAGAGCATCAGAATATATATTCTTCTCAAGTACACATGTAATGTACTCTAGATTAGATAATATGTTAGGCCAAAAAAATCTTAATAAATTTAAGAATATTGAAATAATATCAAGCATCTTTCCAATCATAATGGTATGAAACCAGAAATCAACTATAAGAAAAAAACTGGAAAATTCACAAATATGTAAAGATTAAACAACATGTTCCTGAACAGTAAGTGGATCAAAGAAATCAAAGTAGAAAAATCAGAAAATATCTTAAGACCAAAGCAAATGGAAGCACAACATGTCAAAACTTATGGGGTGAGTCAAAAGAAGTTCCAAGAAGCAGGTTTATAGCACAAAACACCCACATTAAGAAAAAGGAAAAAAGAACTTTATATACTTCTTAATGAACTAGAAAAAGAAAAACTAAACCAAAAGTCTGTAGAAGGAAAGAAATAAAGATCGGAGCAGAAATAAATAAGAGACTAAAAGACGGAAGGAAAAAAATCAATGAAACTAAGATTTTTTTTTGAAAAAAATAAACAAAATTGACAAACTTTTAGCCAAACTATGAGAGAAAGAGAGAGAGCATGTGAGCACACGAGAGAGCTTCACATAAAATCAGAAATGAAGGAGGAGAGATTACTACTAGTGAACAGGAAGTTGGAATAGACCAAGTACTAGGAAGGAGATTGAATCAATAATCAAAAACTTCCCAATAATAACAAAAGCCCCAAAACTAAATGGTTTCTTTGGTGAAGTCTTACTTTTTCCTACCAAATATTTAAAGAATACCAATTCTTCTACAACTTTTCCAGAAAAGTAGAAGAGGAAGGAAGAATCCAAACTCATTTTACAAGGCTAGCATTACTGATACCAAAGCCATACAAAGACACAACAAGAAAACTACAAGTCAGTATCTCTGATGAACACAGATGCAAAATTCTTCTATAAGATAGCAACAAACCAAATTCAATAGTACATTAAGAAGATGATACACCATGATCAAGTAGGATTTATCCCTAGGATGTAATGATAGGTTATTATGTACAAACCAATAAATGTGATACATCACAACAAAAAGAATAAAAAATATATCATCTCAATAAATGCAGAAAAAGCATTTGACATAATTCAACAACCTTTCATGATAAAAACTCTTAACAAACTAGGAGGGAATGTACCTCAACATCAAAAAGGCTAATAAGAGAAGCCCCCAGCCAACATATACATAGTGTTGATGTGCTGAAAGCTTTTCCCCTAAGATCAGGAATAAAAGAAGGATGCCCACTCTTGCCACTTTTATTCAACATAGTACTGGTAGTCCTACCCAAAGCAACTGGAAAAGAAAAAGAAGTAAAATATACCCAAATTGGAAAGGAAGAAATAGAACTGTCCCTATTTTCAAATAACATGGTTTTATACATATGGATACCCTTAAGGATTCCACCATAAAACTGTTAGTGCTAAAAAACAATTTCAGTAAATTTTCAGGATACAAAACCAATGTACAAAAATCAGTTGTATTTCCATATACTAATAATGAACTATCAGAGAAATTAAGAAAATAATCCCATTTACAATTGCATCAAATAGAATAAAATATTTAGGAATTAGTTTGAAGAGATGACAGATGTGTAAACTGAAAATTATGAGATGGATGAAAGAAACTGAAAGTGACATAAATAAATGGAAATATATTCCATGTTCACAGATTAGAAGAATTAATATGTTAAAATGTCCACACTACTGAAACTGATCTACATTGTATATATACCACATCTTCCTTATTAATTCATCTGTCATTGGTTATCTGGGCTCTTTCTATCAAAAAAAATGAAATCTTACCATTTGCAACAATGTGGATGGAACTAGAGGGTATTATACTAAGTGAAATAAGTCAATCAGAGAAAGACAATTATCCTATGATTTTACTCGTATGTGGAATTTAAGAAACAAAATAGAGGAGCATAGAGGAAGGAAGGGAAAAATAAAACAAGACAAAATCAGAGAGGAAGACAAACCATAAGAGACTCTTAACCACAGGAAAAAAACTAAGGGTTGCTGGAGGGGAGGCAGGTGGGAGGATGGGATAAAAGGGTGATGGGCATTAAGGAGGGCACGTGATGTAATGAGCACTGGGTGTTATATACAACTGATGAATCACTGAACTCTACACTAGATGTTAAATGAATGTAAATAAAATTAAATTTAAAAAATAAAGGTATTTAAAGAAAAAGAAGGACCTACAGATTCAATGCAATCCCTACCATAATGCCAAAAACATTTTTCAGAGAGATAAAATTAAATAAATTTGTACAGAACCACAAAAGACCCCAAATAGCTAAAGTGATCTTGAGAAAGTAGAAAAAAGCTGGAGGCATTACATTTCTTATTTTCATATCACAAAACTGTAATACTCAAAACAGTCACACACTGGTATAAAAACAGACACATAAATCAATGGAACAGAATAAACAGCCTAGAAATAAATGAATGCATATATGATCAATTAATTTACAACAAAGGAGCACAAATATACTACAGGGAAAGGATAATCTCTTCAATAAATCATGTTGGGAAAACTAGATATACATATGTAAAAGAATAAAACTGGAGTCCTAGTGTACACTTTACCAAAAAAAAAAAAAACAAAAAATAAAAAACAAACAAACAAAAAACTCAAAGTGGATTAAAAACTTGAAGGAAGACCTTTAACCATAAAACTCTTAGGAGAGGGCGCCTGGGTGGCTCAGTGGGTTAAAGCCTCTGCTTTCGGCTCACGTCATGATCTCAGGGTCCTGGGATCGAGGCCCGCATCGGGCTCCCTGCTCAGCGGGGAGCCTGCTTCCCCCTCTCTCTCTCTGCCTGCCTCTCTGCCTCCTTGTGATCTCTCTCCCTCTGTGAAATAAATAAATAAAATCTTTAAATAAAAAAAAAGAAAAAAAGAAATTTGCTGAGAACTTAAGTATTCTCATCCACCCTCCAAGAAGGATAAATATGCGAGGTGACATGTTAATTACCTTAATGATGGGACTCCTTTCACAATGTTCACAATGTGTACATATATTAAATCATCACGTTGTACACTTTACATATATTAAAATTTTATGTCAATTTTACCTCAATGAATCTAATAAAAAGGAAAAGTTCATGCTTTTAGAATCCAATTTAATGTATTACATTTTTCTACACATGGGTCCTACTTCAAGTCTGAGGTTTATGGTATTATAAATTTACAATTATAATATTAAGAAGCTATACTTTTTAAGGAAATGTACACCCTTTTCATGCTTTTTGACTCACTTGATATGCTATTCTGCATCATGTCATAACTCCAAACATATATAAGTTATCTTATAGGGCAATTTAGAAAAAATAATTAGCTCCATAAAACATAAAATAATATATTGTAACAGATATTTAGGACATACACTTTCTTGGTAAATTTAAATATGATGTGATTTTCTACCAGTTATGGCACACTACCATGCTGGTCTTATCACATCCAACCACCCCAAGTATATTCAGATGATGGAAAAATTATGAAATATATTTTCTGCAGTCCTTCCCATTACAGCTCTGGGAGTGGACTCTGCTTCACAGTCTACAGGGGAGGGAGACAAACCATAAGAGACTCTTAACCTCAGGAAACAAACTGAGGGCTGCTGGAGTGGAAGGGGATGGGAGGGGTGGGGTGGCTGGGTGATAGACTTTGGGGAGGGTGAGTGCTGTGAATTGTATAAGACTGATGATTCACAGACCTGTACCCTGCAACAAATAATACATTATTTGTTAATAAAAAAAATAAAAAACAAGGATAAAAAAAAGAAGTAGTTAGGTAAGATCTGGAAGACACTGGTTGCAGACTAACCTTGGATAACCCCATTTTCTCAGACTTCATGTTTCCATTCCTCTTCTCTGGCTTGAGACATATAGACAGCTCTGGGTTCATCACTAATCTCAAGTTTTTTGATTTGGGAGTAATATCATTTCTTAACTTCTGTTTCTCTAGCACCTGCCATATTTGTAAGCACTTATTTCTCTATCTTTCTGCTGGAAATATCTGGAATTATTTTTCTTTCTTTATTGAACTCTGATAAAAATGTGTTTCATTTATAATTTTTTAGGTATGTCCCATCTATAAATAAATTATGTCCAGTGAAGTACTAGAGTCAGCATAATGTGCTTTTAGAAATGTTCTCTTCAATATATTTATTTTCCTAAGTACTTGTTTTTAATAATTACCAGCACCTCATAGGGTATGGATTTATAAAACATTATATTTTTGTAATTTGTTTGCTTTGCCTTTGATTTATATCTTCAGGGCTCCATCTGAATAATACCAGTGAAGTAAAATCATAATTCTATTATAACATTTAAAATACTATTATTACTGTATTACCCACAAAATCCCATACCAAACTATTTATTTCATAATCAGTTAAAAATTACTGATTTTTCAATACTTTATCAGGATTGATATCCATGGATCGATATCCATGTCAATAATTTTGTTTTTTTAATTATCTCTTGAAATTCTCTGATTATTTTATCCTGATATTTCTGAGTCTGCTACTTGTGGTATAGAGAAATGAATCCACCAAAGTTTTCTGAAAAATCCAATTTTATGTAAGTTCCAATAATGTCCTTCCCAATAAACTGACGAAAAATCAACCATCTAAAATACTCTTGAGTTTCTCCTGACATGCAATTTCCGAAGCTTATTTCTTCCATAAGGATTGCTTTTTAAAAAACACACCTTTTTTCTTGTCAAAACAAGTTGCAAAAATTTTAACCTTAGCATAAGAAATATTTGGCAGAGTTGTTTACAGAGTGCCTGGACAAGCAGTTGTTAGTTTCCAAAGATATTACTGAACAACACTGATATTAGAATGGAGCCAAAGATGCCTTCTTACTGCCCACCTTCATTGTGGCTTATATATATCACTTCAGTGCAACAAAGTTCTTTCTGCTGATCATGCTGTTTATAGTTCTCTTTTGGTAGTAAATAAGCTCTACTATCATGGAGGTTAAATAGTAGTGATGTTTTTTGTGTGTGGCATGTGAGTGGTTTTTGGAATCGACCTCCTGGCTCATCTTTAGATACCACCCCTATCCTTTACTTTAGACCATGCTCTGCTGGTTTAGTACTGGGGTCTCCACATCCCAAAGGGCACACTGCTTACACTTAGGGTTTCGCATTTGTGAGATTATCTTTAAAGATAAGTCAATAAAATTTGATATTGAATGCAGGCAAGGTGAGGAAAAGGAAGATTTTAAGAATCTATTTCTCTTTTAGAAACTGGATGGATTTTGATGCCATTTACCAAAGGAGTTCTGGTGGATGATAATCAGAGATGTGTGTATGAGGGGAAAAAGGAGGTGAAGAAGACCCAGACTATATACTGATTCCCACTTTTTGAAAATTCTGTACTTATGGTAATTATGAGATATCGAATTGGAAAACTGACACAAAGATTTGAAAGATAATAGCCCTGGGATATTTAAGTTTCATTACATCTGCCTTTGATGAAATACAGCACTATTCCAGATAGCATACAGGAAAATGAAGTTATATTTTCTTCTTGAGTATGCTTATAATCATTTTATATTTACCTCAAGGGCATACTCATATAAGCAGATGTGGGAATTAGGGCATAAATTTTTGCTTATAAAGAGAAAATAATCCCAATCCACTTTTTTCCCCTACCAGTCTCCTATTATAGAAACTAAAAATGCCAGATATTTGTCAACTCAGCCTCCCTCGCAGCCAAGTATAGATATTTGACTGAATTCTGGTAAACAAGAATCAGGGGGCTTCTAAACAAAATTTAACTTTCAGTCTTTAATAAATGGGACAAAGAAGGTAATAAAAAACTGGAGAGCTTTTTCCCCCTATCTCTGCCATTCATGACCTTGACTTTAGCATCAGAAGATGAACCAGTCACTTTCTGTACGTGTGGTAAGTAAAGGGAAATGAAAAATCAACATGTTAAGGCAAACAGCACAGAAGTTATCATCATCATCTTTGAGTTAAATTCTCTATTATTTCATTAAGTATTGGATTCTATAAATCTCAAGAAACATAAATGCATTTAACTAATGTTGGTTTTTTTTTTCCTGACTTAATGGCTGAAGGAATTCCTAATGTAAATAGAATATGTCAATGGAAAATATTTTGTGATGAACTTAATTTTTTATTACTATTGTACATATTTTAGTTGAATAAAATTCTATAGCAAGTTTCTTAACTTTAGGTTATATACAGTATTGCCAAAAATTTTTAAAGTAATAATATTTTGTAATTCTTTGACTTAGCTCATAATTTGATATGATGTTGTTAAAGTAACAGTTTTCAAATATGTGTTGACAGTAATTATTATCAGATCTGTTATCCATTTACATAATTGCTTCTTGTACAACCTAAGCAAATAAATAATGAATTCCTCGCTCTATAAAATATATCTGACAATACACAGGAATATAATAAATAAAATTTAAAAATCCCTCAAAATTTGCTACTTAAATTTTAGTGTGTGTGTGTATGTGTGTGTGTGTGTATAGTATTATACATTATATGTATATGTATTGTTTTCTTACAAAAAATGTATTTCCAGGGGTGCCTGGCTGGCTCAGTTGGTGGAGTATGCCACTCCTAATCTCAGGATTATGAGTTCAAGCCCCATGTTGGGCATCGAGCCTACTTAAAAATGTATGTATTTCTAGATTATGCTGGTTCAATGAGTTTATGCTTTGATAAATTATTCTTTTCTACCACTAGTAAAGAGTAAAATCTATAAAGCACCATGAGTATATAACTGTACTCAAATACATGCTAGCTATATATTTACTTCTTTATTTATTTAATGAGAAATTGAGCTAGACTAAAGCCATATACCTGCCATTCTCCAGAACTGGAACTTGCACCAGGGGTGGACCTCTGTGGAACTCTGCCTGTGATTAACTAATATTTCATTCCAGGGTTTGGCCTTAGCTCAAGGGGCTATGCAGGGCTGATCCCTGTCTACTCTGCCCTGCCAACTCCTCTTGATGAAAAATAAAGCTCTGAAAAACTGGCAAATTATGAAACATCTACAGTCTGTGGAAAATAGAGGATTATGGGGGTAGAGGGCCAGACTTAATATTATAATCAAGAGCTCAGTTCACCAGTCAGTTGTTCCTGTGAGTGGATTTGCAACATCTCAAGCTTCACCACATCAGCACAAAGCAATAACTTCCAACTGTCATGACAGAAAGGAGAGAAAGAGAGTCTCATAACAAAAGATAGGGCATTTCTAAAGAAACTTACTGTTACAAAAGTAGTTTGGGACTGTTTTTGTAATGAATGGTAATATGTGATTATTCTCCATCCCCTTAAGTGGATTCCATTAATTTTTAAGTTTATTTATTTAGGTAATCTCTGCACCCAACATGGGGCTCAAACTCATGACCCCCAGATCAAGAGTTGTGTGCTCCCCTAACCAAGCCAGCCAGGTGATCCTGGTTCCATTATTTTTAATTGATCTTGCTGTTGCCATTGTCAACTCTGAGTTAAAACAAAAACAAAAAGAAAAATACTTCCATGCATTGTGGAAGGTGTGGGTAGTATAATAATTACAAGCTCCTCCTTTAACTCCTTCCAGAGACTATGCCCTGCAGAAAAGAATAACATGCAGGGGAGAAAAAGGCAAAAAAAAATAATAATAGTAACATGAACTTCTAAAATGGAAAGAGTGTTGCTTCAAATAACCAAACCAACATACGATTGCACGCCTATCCTAGGAAGATTGCTTATATATACCTGGCTTTCTTGAGGTTATTGGTCCTAAGAAGACCAGTGCATTGCAATTGGAGAATCCTATCTTACATTTTTTAATCATTTCATCTACCCATTAGACAAGAGTACATTAGTTGAGTAAGGTTAAGTAAGTCTTCATTATAAAGAATATTTTCTGCTAACATGTCATCCCCTTATCTCTTTCTTCACTCCCCAAATTTGCTTTTCCTAACAACTACATTTATAACATTTAACATTCTTACTTCCCCATTTTTAGAGCATGATGTGGTTTAAAACTTTAAATGAAAAAAATGTGGAATTATTTCTATTGGTTGCTGAAGTACTTTCATCTCACTCTCAAAGAGCTATTATTAAATCCTCCACTGACCTACTACCATTTGAAATGCAATGCATAATAAGTTGTAAAAAAATGCTTAAACTTGGAAAACAAAAATACATATATTGTTTTTTATAAAATATCCACAGCTTATTTTTTAGTTCCTAAAATGCAATTTTTTATTACTATCCTTTTTTGCTGGATATTTTTACATTCAGCTCAAAAATATATGGTGATAAAATTCTATGGTGGGTGTCATAGGGACAAAGGTATCAATAAAACTTCAGTCCTGTTACCTTCAATATGTTGTGTGTATATGGAAGATAAGCATTATTTATATACATTTTCAATATTACTAATATTCTTTGTCATACACTTAAACAGTTGATTGATTAGTCTCAGATTTTTAAAATTTATCTCTTGATAGTTTTCTATTTATCAAACAGCTCATATAATTTCAAAGAGTAAAGAAAAAGAAGAGTACAAATAAAAGCATGTAGCAAGTAGGACAAGGTTGTGTGTTCTTATAATTATTGAGGGAAGCAAGCATAGATGAGCACAGGCAGTCAAGTATAACTGACTACACTGTATAAATATGGTGTGAGGGGAGAGAAGTAATGTGTTGTAGATTAGACCACTGAATAGTAAGCGAATAATAAAAAAATTAGTTTGGAAAGCAAAAGGAGAGCCATATAAAGGTTGTGAGGAATGAAATAGGATTGAAATGTCATTTTGTTTCTGTATCGAGTCTAATATCTTTTGATATTATAATAACAAAATTAATTTAATCTTTACAAAGAACAAAAAAGACGACAGACTTTTCTCCTCACCAGCATAGGGTGCCTTCAGATCTTAAATATCATAATACAGAATGAAACTGAGTGCCACAGATGCCCAACGGATCAAATTAATTACAGCCTTTTTAACAACCCCTACCACATGCTGCCCATCTACTTGGCTGGGATTGGTAAATTTCTTCTCTAGGTTGCACTAAGATTATAGACTACAAACCAGATCACACCATATTATAACAAAAAACTCTCTTTCCTAGTTCATCCATCAATAATTTTCTAACCCAAAATATCTCGCAGACAAAACTTTGTGTCCTCTAAACCATATTCTGCCTGTATGGTACTAACTTGGTATTAACTCTAGCATCCACTTCTTCCCAGAACTCTTTACTTTTATTTGGATAACATATAATATCTGGATTACTGCAATGCCTCCTAATTTTTCTCTCCAACTCCCTATTTACCCATTCCAATATATTATTCATATTATCATCACCAGTTCACCACTAACAGACACGTGATAATGTCATTACCATCATCATTTTGCTAATGCTTTGTTTCATATTTTTATGCATATTTCCTCATTTTCATTATAGTAAGATTTGTGTTAAGAAATGTTAAGAAATCCATTTTCAAAATGAAGAGAGTGAGAAATATACACACATATAAATTATATGCATATATGAAAGTTATATGCATAAAGTGCATGTATAGAAATTACACATAAATATACATAATATAAATAATTTATATATATTCCATGTGTGTTAACATTAAAGAAAATAAATAAAAATTTTAAAAATAGTAATAATTAAAATGCTTCTAACAAAGATATACAAAACAGTGCTTTCTCTTTCAATTATCTGAGGTGAACCATGGCACAGTTGAAAGCATCAAGAAGCCATTACCTCAATGCTTTTGAGCTTTTTTGAGAATATTGTACATTTGTACATGCCTACAAGGTAACTTTCCACATCTTTAACTTCCTTATCCTTTGAACTGTTCTTCTTCAAAGATATCACATGATGTAAAATATTGTATATAGGGTAAGTAATTTATCAATCTGGTTTTAGGAGGACTAGGTCAAACAATAAAATCCTATTTACTTATAATGGACTTTCATGTGTGCTCTCTCTTCCTCCCATGCTTCCTTCTCTTTCTCCTCCTCCCTTACCACATGGTTTAAAACATAAATAGGTTTGACCATAAGTAAGATGATATTAATTAAAGCAAATGATCTTTGGGTACTAAAAGACTTTTTGTTTTTTAATCTAGTATAGGAGGATAAACTCTAGAGCCTATGTTCAAGTCCAAGTTCCTCACAAGTACCAGCTGTGTGACCATGATCAAGTTACTTAATAATTTTGAAGTTCACTTGCTCACTTGCTAAACTGGGATATCCCACAGAGACACTGCAAAGACTGAAAGTAAGCAGAGTCTGCTTAGTCATTTCATGTGGTCAAAGAATAATTTAGTTGCTTTGAGGTCAGATATAGAGACCACCACATGCTCTCTGGGTAGGACTCATAGTCACAGAGAAATGATCACTGAAAATCAATTCTTCACTGAAGAAAAGACCTAAAGCTTGCATGGAATTTTATTTTATTTTTTAAAGAGTTTCTTTGACATAGCAAATAAAGCCAGCAAGATATGAGACATTATAGTTATCAAAATATCTAGGCCGCTATGTGACCCTGTTAAATTCAAAAGAATAAAGACATATTTTTTGAAAAAATAATTCTGAGTTATACAGGTGCTTTGAATCACTGAAGTGTCCTCTCCCACTGTTGTTTTCAAGATCTCAAGTCCAAAGTAAGATATAAATCCTCAGATGGTCTAGTGAAACTTGGTATGACATTCAAACTCTGCTTTAGAGTTATCTCATTGCTTTATCATCTCCTGCAGCTTCTTGAATGTATACCTATGTTTCTCGTGATTTTAGTTTAGCCTCCTCCAAATACCACCTCTAGCACTGACCTGGTCAACCCACTTATTCATGTTCGGTTATTTCCTAATGTCATCTGTTGTTAAATTATTTATTTTATAATTTTCTATGAGGTATCAATAACTGATGGCATATTTCATATTTATGAGGCTTAGAAATTGCAATCACCACACTTGTGTTATTGTTTTTATTGCAGGGGAGTCTTGTAATATGTCTTAGATTTACCCCATATAGAAAACACGATTCTTCCGCAAAGCAAAAGAACTAATTAAAAAAAAAATGGACATGCAGTCTATCGAATGAGAGAAAATATCTGCAAACCACATATCTGAAAAGGAGTTAATATACAAAATAGATAAGGAACTTACACAATTTAATGGCAAAAAAACCCCCAAATGTTCCAATTAAAAACTGGGCAAAGAACCTGAACAGACATTTTTGAAAGATATTAAAATGGTCCACAAGTATTACAAAAAGGTGTACAACATCACTAAGTATCAGGAAAATGCAAATCAAAACCACAAAGAGGTCTTAACTAATACTTGTTGGAATAGCTATTATCAAAAAGATAAGAGGTAAAAATTATTGGTGAGGATGTGGAGAAAAGGGAACTTTGGATACTGTTGGTGGGAATGTAAACTAGTGCAGTCACTATGCAGTCACTATGCAGTCAGTATGGAGGCTCCTCAAAAATTAGAAACTTTCATAGGATCTAGCACTTCTGCTTCTAGGTATATAGCCAAAGAAAGTGAAATCACTATGTTGAAAAGACATCTGACTCCCACGCTCACTGCAGCATTAGTTACAACAGTCAAGGCATAGAAACGATCTAAGTGTCCATCAATGGATGAATGAATAATGAAAAAATGTGAGTTATATATATATATATACATATAAATATATATATATATAGAGAGAGAGAGATTTACATATATCTCATACATACATACACATGCATGCATGCATACACACCACAATGGAATATTATTCAGCCATAAAAAAGAAGGAAACCCTACCATCTGTAACATGGATGGACCTTGAGGGCACTGCACGTAGTGAAGTAAGTTAGACAAAGACAAATACTGTTATGACCCCACTTATATGTGGAATCTTAAAAAAAGAAAAAAACTCAGGTAGGGGGTGCCTGCGTGGCTCAGTGTGTTAAAGCCTCTGCCTTCAGCTCAGGTCATGATCCTAAGGTCCTGGGATCGAGGCCCACATCGGGCTCCTTGCTCAGCGAGGAGCCTGCTTCCTCCTCTCTCTGCCTGCCTCTCTGCCTACCTGTGATCTCTCTCTTTCTGTCAAGTAAATTAAAAACAAACAAACAAACAAAAACCTCAGGTAAAGCAAACAGATTGGTGATTGCCAGAGGGGTTGGGAGATGGGAAAAATGGGTCAAAATTTATAAACTTCCAGTTATAAGATAAATAAGTTCTAGGAATATAATGTACAGCATGGTGACTATAGTTAAAAACACTGTATTGTATATTTGAAAAGTTGCTAGGAGTGTAGATTTTAAAAGTCCTCATCACAAGAGAAAAAAATATTTGTTACTATGTAAGGTGATGATGTTAACTAAACTGAGTGGTAAACATTCCGCAATGAAGACACATCTTAAACTTATACCATGTTGTATGTCAATTATATCTCAATAAAATTGGGGGGGAAATGAAAATATATTTTCAAAAAAGAATACATGACTTCATCAAAAGATTAGATCAATGCTGCCAGAATGTTTATTATTTTCTCAGAGTTGCAGAGTGGATTTAATATTTTATACCTCTCTTAATGTTCAATTAAGATGTGTTACTAAATCAAAAACAGGGCGCCTGGGTGGCTCAGTGGGTTAAATCAAAAACAAATATAGAGGAATTAAGGAGACAGATGATACTTTTAAGATGTTTCTGCGTCTTATCGATTTTTTTTTTTTAAGAAAGCAAGTATAAATGGTACAAATAGGAAGAACAACATTTTGGTGACTCAGACCATTACCTCATTGATGTGAATGTCACCACAGTCAAGACAACAATTATGCTTTTTCAGTTGCAGAATGATGTTTTCTCACGTAATGCTTTTTAAATTGTCAGGAATCCATGATGCATTTTGGAAATATTATCATTAATGGAAAAGAAAGGTTTCGTAACAGAATAATTCAGAGGTGAAGCATCTGATTTGTTTCTAATGAAATTTTACTCATTACTAGCCAAAGCCAGTCATTTCAAATTGGAATTTTTGGTGAAAAACCTCAGTTGGTTATAAGATTTTCATCTTAAACGTCGTTTTCTAATTTTGCAATTCTTTATTCTGTAATCATTAGTGCATGAGTGCACTCAGTAGTGGGAAATTTGCTCACTCACAACAACATTGACTGACATGTGCCTCTAATTATTCATAAATTTTTTTCTCATAAACAGTTCAAAATATTTTATGTAACAAGTATAAATAAATAATATATTTCAAAACAGTAGTCTTTTCACCACAGCTAAGATCAATTTAGGAAAAGCAAAAACTTTTCATTAGACCACTGGTAGCAGATGCCCAGTCACTTGTCTCACAGCCAGTCTCCCTTTCCTCTTTTCTAACAGAAGCCCTATATTATTGAGGATGACAATGAACTCAGTTAATGACTGTTTACTAATATCCCTCACAGTTGCCACATGCCATGTGAGACTGACTAAATTCAAGCCAGCGCTTATGGGACAGACCTTCATGAAGGATATAGGAGTGGAGACAAATACTGCCATTTTACTCTTCCAAAGTCTTTATGCTTTATTTCTAATAAGCCCACACCATAGCAGGAACTCTAGCAAACTTCCTGTATCCTGATTCTGTTAATAAATATTATATAGTTATAGAGAGCATCAAAAGGAAGAAAAGTTTGTTTTAATATCATTGGCATTACAAGAGCTCTACACTGCTGATAACCAGATTTTTTTTACCTTAAATAAAAGTAAATATATGGTTTAAAACACTGAAATTTGGGATTTTAAGATTTAAGAAACGGAATACGATTTTAATGTATGTATGTATATTTCGGAAGAAGTTCAAACTAAGAAATCAAATAGGATCCTTTATATGGATACACAAACCAATTCTCCCTAAAACTGAAACATTTTTTTTAAAGATTTTATTTATTTATTTGACACAGAGAGAGAGATCACAAGTAGGCAGAGAGGCAGGCAGAGAGAGAGAGGAGGAAGCGGGCTCCCCGCTGAGCAGGGAGCCCAATGCGGGCCTCAATCCCAGGACCCTGATATCATGACCTGAGCTGAAGGCAGAGGCTTTAACCCACTGAGCCACCCAGGCGCCCAAAACTGAAACATTTAAAAGTAATATTTATTCTTAATAAGATTACGGAGAGCAAAAAATATTTAAAAAGTAAGAATAAAGATGCTATAAAATTTCGGGTTTCTAGTAATAGGGAGCTAGGTTATTCAGAAAATAAACAATTCTATAATTAAAGAGATTTATAAATATAGAGGTTTTTTCATTATAGAGGTTTTTTAACCAAAAAAACTCTATAATGAAAATGTAAAACTAATGAAATGCTTATTCTTAATACTTTTTCAACATATTAAGAAGATGAAAGATATTAAGAGAATCTTTAGCCAATAATGAAGGAAAAATGAACCCAGAGAGTTAAATGAGGCATGTACTACTTTTGCTTTGAGTGCATTTGGCATTCTTGGCAACTTCAAAGTCATTTTGATAGCCTCATCAATGCAAGGGGACTAGAAAATAAAGGATAGGCTCTTTAAAGTTATGGGAATATAATAAAGCATCCTCCTTCAAAACTGAGTTGAAGACATAAAATCCTACAAACCCAGGGATGGACAGACCAGAAGAAAGATAGCTCTTTTGAGGAATTTTCCCCTGATATTCGCATCAGCAGGATGGTCCATGTTATCTCAAAGTTTGAACTTAAATTCAATTAATCCTAATTATCTTAGAGAAACAAAAGTAAACATTCTCTGAGTAAAAGTAGATGCAAGCTGAGTCTCATATTATTTAAAAATTATGTTTCAATTATAATAACTAGTACACTCTCAAAGATAACCTGACATACAAGGATGTAAATTAAAATGAAAGAATATCATCACAAAAACGATGACAGAACTGTAAAACTTCTAATATTCAACACAGATTATAAAACAAGTAGACTTAGTGCACTTATAAAAATAAAGACTTGATTTTGAAATGTATATTGTGAATGAACAGGAAACTATCAGTAGTGATGCAAAATATCTGGACTATCTCTAGAAATAAAACAATGACAAAAATTATAAACTGGGGCGCCTGGGTGGCTCAGTGGGTTAAAGCCTCTGCTTTCAGCTCAGGTCATGATCTCAGGGTCCTGGGATCGAGGCCCACATCGGGCTGTCTGCTCAGCAGGGAGCTTGCTTCCTCCTCTCCCTCTGCCTACTTGTGATCTCTCTCTCTCTCTGTGTGTCAAATAAAGAAATAAAATCTTAAAAAAAAATTATAAACTGAATTTGTATGTTTAAAAGCAGATTACAAGCTAAGAGAATATTAGTGAAGGTTAAAAATTACTTGGAATGTACTAAGTAAAAACTAGATGGAAGATAAAAGAGAGAGCAAGAGTTACAAACAACAGAATGAATGTGTTAATTAAAAGATTAACTGAAATCCCAAAATGAAAAGTAAAATATTAATGAATAATTAGCAATATTTGGAGATATATTGGCTGATGTTTTTAAATGATGAAAGACATCAATTCAAATTAATATAAAATAGGATAACTGTAAAACATAATGAAACTGTAAGGTAGAAGCTAGCTAAGACCAGTGGAAGGCAGAGTCCCAAGTCCTTGAAGGGGAATGATAGAGACCTGAGCTAGAGGCAAAGCCATCAGACTCAAGGCACCACAAGATGTTACCAGTGAGAGAATGTGCATTGTGTAAATGGAGGTCTTGGTCCTTGGATTCTCCAAGGAAAGATTTATGTGGTGATCCATGCTTGAATAAAGACAATGGGAAGGAAAGCAGCAAGCACAAGCAGTTTATTAAAGCAAGGATACACTCTCAAGGTAGGAGAGTGGACAAGTTCTGAGGTGGAATTGGCCCTAGGTTGCTTTGGGATTGGATATTTGTTTTCTCTCTGGGCTGAAAGGAGCTATGACATACAGTGGGGTTGTCTTGAATGGAGCCCGCTTCAATCATTTGGGGAACTCCTCCCACAGTTTGGGATGGGGAGTTTTTGATCCCACAAGGTTGTTTGTTCCAGAACTGCCATGGCAGCCTTCCTCCAAGGGGTGTGGGGTGAGGGAGATATTTCCACAATACAAATGCATTACAATGAGTCTAAGAGTTACCTGGAGCAGAGGTGAAAGACAAGAGCATGCTCCCACCATGCTCTCGATTGGTCTGCCACCAGGGTCCTGGAAGCCACAAGGTCAGATGTTGTGTTCCCATGCTTTTAATGCTTTTAATGCTTTTAATGTGCAGCTTACTGATCATTGTCCTTGCCTCCAGCTCAAGTCTCTATCACTGCCCTTCAAGAACCTGGGACTCTGCCTCAGGGCATTCCTTCCACTGGTCAAGACTAGCATCTACCTAACAAAATTGCAGAAAACCAAGACATAGCAGAAAATTCTAAAAGTACTCAGATATGGGAGAAAAAACAGACTCCCTGAAAAGATTAGCAATTGTAGGTACAGCTAAATTATTAAGAGAAACAATGATGTAAGAGTGTAGAATGATATTAATTTTTTTAAAAAAAAGGCTGCTGATCAAGAACACTATATCTGGAGGGGGGGAAAAAGTCTTTAAAAATAAAGACATATTCAGGCCAAATATGAGAAGAGTAAGAATGAAAATTAAGCATGGAAAAGGAGAGGAGAAAGAGGGAAAGGAGGGGACGGAAGGAAAGGAAGGAAACATGGGAAGAGAGAACAGAAGAAGGAAGAAGCAAAGAAGAACAAAACAGAGTTCACCATAAATACATATTTATTAAAGTACTGAAAGTACTTCAGGCAGAATTAAAATTATTTCAAATGTAAGGTCTGAGAAGCAAGGACTTTAGAAACAAGAAGAAAACATAATTAACTATAAATTAATACTCACTGTAAAAAACAATAATAATAATGTGTGTACTTTAGGAAGGGTAACTAATTAAACTGCATTGAGATCCTTATATTCATATGTAGAGTTAAGGTTTTAATTAGTTTTAGGCTTAGAAAATATAATTAATAATATAATAATCTATTTGTAACTATAAAAGAATTAAAAATGGATGTAACTTCCAAAGTAGTAATAGTTATAGTAAAACATGGAATGGAATAACAATGCAAATACAGAGGAAAGCAAGAAAGGAAAGAAAAGAAAACATAAACATGCAGAAAAAACAGAAGTCACATGATTGGATAATAAATTAGCATCTTAATATAAACATAATTGCATTAAGTGATCTAGGTACAAGACAAGAATTGTCAAACTGAACTAACAAAGAATAAAATTACAGTCCATTATAAACCATGCAATACAAAATCTTATAAGGATAGATAAAATAAGAATGTATAGCTTGTGAATTCAAATAGAAAAAAAAATGCTGAGAAAGCTATGTCAATATCAAACAAAATAGATTACTAGAAATCGGTGCCTCTTCATGAAGAGAAACAGAGACAGACACACACAGACAGAGAGATATCTGACATTTATAAGGATAGAGAAGATTTCAAAAACATAATTAACAAACTTGACCTATTGGCTATGTAAATCACACTAATTTCAGTAGAAAAATTAAACACTCTTTGCAAGCACACAAACTATTTACCTTAAGAACATTTAAGAATGTTTCAAAACTTTTAAAATAACAAAACGTAAAATAATTCTCTAATCCCAATGGAAATAAGCTAAAAGTCAGTTACAAAATAATAACTAGAAATATCTCATATATTTGGAAATTAAGAAAATATCTTAATGACACTTAGATCATTAAAAAGTATTACAAACTAGAATATTTTAAATAATACTGTATATTAAATATATCATGCTATATTAAATATGTACTAAATGAGCTTAAGTACTTATAAAAACTGTAAAAACTGAACATTTGAAAAAAGTGGAAAAATATCAGCAATAAAATGAGAATAATAAAATCAAAGATTAATAATAATTAAAAGAAAAATAAATAAAAACATACTCAGAGTACAAGATTAAGAGAGCTAGAAGCTTTGTGGGGAGAGCAGCACTTTGAGTTGTTTCTGTATGTAACAGGAAGAAAAGGAGAAAGAATTCTGAGAGAAAAATATCAATCTCTGATTAAAATATCAATATAAATATCCTTAACAAAATAAGCCAACTAATCCAGTATATATAATAAGATTTTAGAAAAACCATCTGAAAATTTTCCAGGTTGCAGTGTTATTTTAATATTAGAAAACTGACTAATATAATTCACCATCTTTACAAATTAAAGAAAAAACACCGTAGGGTTATTCCAGTATTAGCAAAAGAATCGCTTAACAAAAATTCAATAACCACACAACATGATTAAAAAAACAATCTTAGCAAAAATATACAAAAGGAAACCATCTTAGAATGTGGTGCAGCTTCTTTAATATTGCTAATTGTTTATCATTAACCACTATAGTAATTTTGATTAGATTGGATACTTTAAACTTTCCATGATATATCATGAAAGATTAATAAATCATAGCTATTTTTCTCATAAGTCCCACAGAAATAGGGTGGTGGTGGCTATTTTTGTATTAACATTAATGTTCCTCATTCCTGATTAAATGAAATGTAACTAGACATCATTCAAGCAATAAATAGTTGTGTGTTGTGACCCTTGTGAACAGTAACCCATTAGCATTGTATTATTAAGAAAGGTAGCAGCATCTACAGCTAATTCTCAGTCTTCAGTTTAAGTCAATATAGAACATGATGATTTTGAGAATTTTGTTTAACACTTCCCTATCAGAGATTTTTATCTGCGGCATAATTACTCATTATAGGAATTTATCTCGTTTTATTCTTCTGATGATATATCTAATTAAATATCTTCAACATCTGTAGTAAGTGTTATACCACTCTATAATTGAGTGATTAATAAATTCCAAGTAAGGACATTTTTCACAGAGTTCTATAATTTGAGTTTTTCAACCTCCTACTCTTTATCACCATGCACTCAGTATTTAACTAGGGTAAAATCAAAAGGCAAGCAGGTTATGTTATGGCAAATTGCATATTTTACAATTCAATGGTCATGTAGTATTTAAACAGGAGAAATCCTAAGATCCAAACTCTCACTGAGATCATGCAACCAAAAGGAATAATTAAATAATTAACAGGATTATTAATAGATATCAGGAAATAAATAAATAATATTAATAAATACAGATAGACACTTTGTATCTACCCATTATTTAATCTATTTTCAGCTCAGATATCAGTAAGAAAGTTTCTCTTACTCCAGATGATACAAAATATAGTATTTATCATTGTTGAAACAATGTAGATCAGAAAATCTTTATCTACCTTAGAACAGGAAGACAGACCAGGTATCAAAAAGACACAATCTAAAAGAGACAAAATTTACTGAGCAATACCTAACATCTAAGAAGAGGCAATTTTGCAAAGCATACAGGACAGAATGCAAAAATGCCTTAACCAAATATGGATAGTGATCCTCTTATTTAAAAGATGAAACACCAGCAATTGCAGAAACACATAGAGAAATGTCTGTAATTTTCATAACACAGGAAAAAATGAGATTGTGATAGACAAGCACGTGTTTAAAAACCTCATGGAATACAGGGTAAAAAATCATAACTTGGGCAATACAAGGAGAGGAGAATTTCCAAACTAACTAAAGCCTGACATTGTTATGGCTAAGTTTCTCACCACTACCCTACTAAGAAGTAACCATATGTATAAAATGAAATCTATTTCTAAAACTTTTACAATCTGTTCGAATCAAATTTACCTCTACATAATTCTCATCCTATGGTATGAGTTCTGACATCCATAAAGGATGCCTTATTCATTCATGAAATAAAATCCCTTCATAGATTTTTAAAAAATATATTTCTTAAATTGGTGATGATTCAAAAATTGAAAAACAATTAGATAAACAGAGCCTTTCACAAGAATGTTTCTTTTATAAGACCTATTTTTGTTGGGGTTTGATATGTCATATGTAATTTTGGTACATCAATGTATTTTACTTTTCACCTTTTATATGAGATATTTCAGATATATTCCACCAAATCATCTTAAAATAATAGAAAAAATGAAAAAGCATGACAACAATGTGAACTCTTGAAACATAAACTGTTAAAATATAAAACAAGCCCACAGAAGTACACAGCAAAAACATCCTGTTAGTAATTGCAGTCTTTCAAAACACCAAATACACATGTTTTCTCATATGGTTGAAACACATATGTATTTGAATATTCTCTTCAAATTGTATGTTTTTTAAGACTTGATGTGTTGACAGCAATTTACATTCAAAAGATCACACTGATATTCTGGTGGCTGCTGTATACCAAGGTGAAGCAATAAACAAAAGTCCATCAACTAAGTTTTTGAAAATATGAAATACTTTCCTGTTGAGGATGAGAGAAAATTAATATTTCTAAATTCTCTATTGCATTCTTTATATCTTTAGGAAGTTGTGTTGATCATATTTTCCAGTTTTGTTTACTCTCCATAATCTATTTACAGGAAAACATCTAAAACTGTAGAATTTTTATTTGATCAAGAGGTTGTGATGGAGAATATACTAATCAATTTGAACTGGTGCCAGCCAAAGTAGACTATTGTTTTTCATATTTTTTACTCTACTAATATTTGACTACGCAGACTCTATTTAAGATGACATTTATGGCTAAAGGAAATATCAATAAGACATTTTATGTCTCTTTTTTTATTTCATCAATTTAGCATTCCTGTTATAAATAATATGTTATAAGCATCACACACACCAAAAGATTCGTCTTCAAACCTTTCCTAATTTTTGGTCATAAGGGCTAACCGGTTTCCCTCATTAAGTACTTAAAGTTATTTGCTAACAATATCAGTGAGACTAGAAAATATACCAACTTGTTTCCTCTCCTGATCTACATCAAGGAAACAAAAGAGTTTTTCAGGAAGGAGCATGGTCTTCTTGATAAATACATTTATTTAGTTCTATTTTTTTTTAAGATTTTATTTATTTATTTGACAGAGAGATAGAGAGTGAGCACAAGTAGGCAGAGCAGCAGGCGGAGGGAGAGAAGCAGGCTCTCTGCTGAGCAGGAAGCCCAATGTGGGGCTCAATCCCAGGACCCTGGGATCACGACCTGAGCTGAAGGCAGCCACTTAATCAACTGTGCCACCCAGGCGCCCCCATTTATTTAGTTCTTATGAAAACACCTCTTCTTTAATGGAGCAAGCATTAAATGAAATGTGGACCACGTCTACTTTTGAAAAACCTTTAAAAAAATAATTTGGATGGTAAATTAGTGAATGCAGAAAGAAACTAAATGCTACTAAGCTTATTAGTGTGATGTGGTAAGGCAATTAAGACAATGATATTTCCTTTCTGGGGTGCCTGGGTGGTTCAGTCAGTTAAGCATCCTGACTCTTGGTTTCGGCTCAGGTCATGATCTCAGGGTCACAATGTCAGGGTCCTGAGATGGAGCCCCCTGTTGAACTCTGCACTGCTTGAGATTCCCTCTCTGTCCCTCTCCTTCTGACCCTCCCCCCAACTCATGCTCTCTCTCTAAAATAAATAAAATATTGTAAAATATTCAAAAAATATATTACCTTTCTCTTGAATTTTCTGAAATTCTCGAAAGTTCAGAGAACTAAATTCTCATGTTCATATTCCTGTGTGAATCATCAGCCTCACTGCAGCAAGTGAGGACAAGTGCATTTAGGGATTTGTGGTAGGGTTATGCCAAATAATTCTATATCATGATCATTGCCACAGTGCTTTGCAAAGTTTGATGTACATGTGGGGATCTTGTTATTATGTATACAATGATGAGTTGATGAATGCTTTATAAATGGCTCCCTGGGAAAAAAGTGTGCATGTGTTTACACAGAAAAATGTAATAATGAGTTACATTAATAAAAAGGATTGTGAGAAATAATAAAGTATCATATTCTTTATGGTAAATTTCATGAGCAAATTGATTCTCACAAGAAGTCTCTTAGATTTCCAATGAGCTCTTATATTCTTAGCCAATCTATAGTTACAGTTCATCCATGACAAATGGAATTGCTATTCAATCCAGAAATTCCTTCCTCAATGACGTTATTGCCATTAAAACTGATATATGATCTGTAAATTTCCCACCACCGTACAAATTATATTCATTAAGTCAAACCTCCTTCAGCTTTATTTTGAAGTATGCAGAAACTTCAGTTATTTGTCAGTGATGTGTCAGTGATTCTTTCCTAAATCAGATAATCCATTTTATATACTGGAAGATTATTTCCTCAGTGGTCTGTGCTATTCATAACATAGGCTACAGATACAATACACTTGTAGGCTTGATCTACATTATTAACATATTCCCCCTCATATAAGTCAACACAAAAACAAAAAAAAATCAAGACTTGATTTGTAGTTTTTACCTATTTTCAGATGCAAATACTGTCATGGTGACTGATCAAGCTACTAATGTGATACCACTGAATACATAGTTACAGGGAGAGACATGCTCGTTACAGCATCTCCACAACACAAACAACACACACAACTCAAAGAGCGTAGATCAAAGTAAATGTAAATACTCAGAAGTGATTGGCTTTGAGAAACTTTTTTTGTTATTAATTTAATTTTAAGGTTTTATACTTTAATTTTAATAATGTCTTACTGAATAATCATCTTGCAAAATTCCTGAAAAATATATACATGATGAATGCTAAGCATCATTAATGTTAAAGACATAGTTTAAAATAATATGGCTTTTAGAGTTGATTTTTGGAATTTGTTGTTATTGGCAATAGATTCTATAAAGCTCTGCTTTCAAAATGTATCCCACATGTAACTGTACACATAACTTTCTCTGGACTATCAAGTGTATTGTGGTTAAAATGGGACACATAATCTATTAAAAGGTATGGTCTTAAATAGAACACAGCAATAATCTCAGGAAAACATCTTTATAGTGATACATGCTGTATAGAAATATCAGAGCAAGATTCCTTGTCAAGGGAAAAAAGTCAAATTTCAAGATTTCAAAATCTTGTCAACTTTTTATTCAAACACAAAGATAACAGATAAATATATTTTTATATAACAACATTTGAAAATAATATTGTAATAAGCCTCTCCAACTGCTAGTGAGTGAACAAAATTTTGTAATCCAAAGATGACTGGAGAAATTACAGTAAAAAAATGAGTAAGAAATATTGAAAAATAAATAACTGAAACCAGAAATCATATTCCCTATATTCTCTCTTCTAAACAAAACAAAACAAAAAAAAAACAACAACAATAAAAACAAAACCTAAAAGCAACAGGGGACAAGAAACAAACAAACAAAAAAAAATATTTTACGTGCGAAAAAAAAATTATGGGGAATTTAAAAGCTAACAGATAAAACTCAAAACTATAAAATATATAGAAATATTTCCCAAAGCAATAAAAACAGAACAGATGTAAATTCAGGATAAAGAGTGGAGAAGAACTCATAGTTAGCTACAGATATCAAAATCTAAGGCACATATATAAAAATTAACTGTCGTTTGCAAGAGTACAAAGCAAAATCCCTTGCTTGCACCTGAGGGAAATGAATATTTTGGCTCTAAAAACTACAAGATTCAGGGGCGCCTGGGTGGCTCAGTGGGTTAAGCATCTGCCTTCTGCTCAGGTCATGATCTCAGGGTCCTGGGATTGAGCCCCGCATCATCATCTACGGGCTCTCTGCTCAGCGGGGAGGCTGCTTCCCCCTCTTCCTCTGCCTGCTTCTCTGCCTACTCATGATCGCTCTCTCTCTGTCAAATAGAAAATAAAATCTTAAAAAAAAAAAGACTATAGGATTCAGAGTTCAGCATATAATATCTTAATCAAGCAATATTTTCAGAAGGTGATATGAGTCTTAGCAGCTAGTTGAGGCAATAAGAGGTATTTTTTATTGTGAACGTGACACCTATCTCTGAATGCTTCTCTGAGAGTTCTAAAGGTAAAATGGGACTCATGCTCAAATCCCTTTGTCTTTAGAAAATTTCCTACAATGACTCTGAATATCTTACATAGCTTCCAAATACTGCAGTAGGCACCTACACATAAAATTCTATAAACAACTCTCCCAGAAAAAGGAAGGAGCACAGAACCTATAAAAATAACACAAAAAATATGTATGCAAACATTTGAGTAATTCCATGGAGTCTGAGAGAATCACACCCAAGTAATTATCCATAACTATAAACACACCTACACACCTCACCCCATGCACACATACACACAGTTGCCTTCTACAAGCCAGGAAGAGAAACTTGCCAGAAACTGGATTTAACAGCACCTTGATTATCAACTTCTAGCCTCCAGAACTCTAAGAAAATAAATTTATGTTGTCTAAGTCACCCAGTTTCTGGTATTTTGTTATGGCAGCCTCACAAACTAACATAAATAACTGTAAGTCTATGACATTATATGACGTCAAATACTTAAGGTAGGGAGGCAACATAAACGAGTAAAAGAAAGTATTAGGTTAATGAATAGTATTGGTGCATGGGGTCAGGGCTATGATGGACTAGAGACACAGTACAACATAACAGGGAAAATGTTCGTAGTTAAGATTAAACAAATTTTGCAACTGTATCAGTGTAGGTTCAGATGTTTCATAAAAAGAAATCCAGGTATTTATGTGAAAGCCCATGACTTTTAAACTTAGGCAACTAATTTAGATTTTTGTTTCCTTTAATACTGAAAGCTGAAAAATAGCTTAATGTGGGAAGATTCAGCTCATAAACATGTCTGACATTTTTATAATGATGTGCATCAAGTTCAATGCATTCAAATGTAGCCAAGTAGATTAGGCCTTAAAAGTGACAATAGTAAAAAAGATCAATAAAATAATGCATTTGCAAGAAAACGTAGAAGCAAATGTTTAAGTTTAAGCTTCACCCTCACTCCTGCTTGCCATGTTACATCATAACATAAAACAATGAAAGAAAAAAGTAATTCAATTTTTTTCTTTTCTATACCTGTGCTCCTTTATATTCTACTTTTCAGAGTTTAGATCAAGACCACAAAAGGAAAACCAACTAAAGTAAAAAAAAATAATATTCATTAATCTCCTTTTAATCAAGAATTAGAAGCTAATGTTGTAAATAATACATTTTACAAATAAATATATTTACTTTAGTTTTATATTATTATTCATTACCCTAGAGAGTGGGTGAAAAAAGTAAATGGGATAAATGAGAGAGCCATGGACATATGCTACAGAGATTTAAGAGAAAGAGTTGATAAATATATTCATCTTTTTCATGGTATTTATTCAAATTTTTTAAAATGTATACAAATGTAGTGCTATGAAAGTATTTTATATTTTACATATTCTTATATGCCACATATTTACTGATATGCAACATATATATTCACAAATCCTAAATGTACCGCACAAATATTTTTTTCAAAATTAATGCAACAATAAAACTTGTTCCAGATCAAGAAATAGATAATCAGAGGTACAGAAGTGCCCCTTGTCTCAGTCACTATCCCAGAGGGACTTCAAAGACCCTCTGGCCATTTACGTGAAATCACTCCACACCTGCTCTGTTATATTTGGTTCTTTATGCTCACACCATCCAAATTGTGTTATAGGGGCTATGATTAATTTCTACCTTTTTCAAATTTCAGAGATTAAAATAATGCACCCATTCTGTGGTTTTTAGAACATCTCCATTACAGATGTTTAAAAAAAAAGGGAGTTATGATTTCAAAACTATAGCTTTCTTGGAAGCTACCTAGCAGGATGCACAAAACAAGGCTCAGATGCAGCATCTGGGTTAGATTTAATTACTTTTGGAAATTCATGGGCCCTGATTTTCAGAGTTTTTGGTATAATTTTCAGTTTAGTTTCTATTTCCTAATATTATTTTATTCAATTGAGAATAAAGAATATTATTTATAGGATAACTTAACCTTTTAATGTTTTTATAAAAAACATTTCATTCTTTATTACCACGTCAAAATATCATAGTTCACATAATGTTCTCTAAGCACTCTAAAAAACAGAACACATATTCTATATATAAATGTGCACACATATATACATACACACATACTTATTCCAAGATAGTGTGCTTGATGCTGAAGATACGATAGTAAATGTAAAACAGTCTCTTTCCTCAAGGAAAGTGCAACCAATGTTAAAAAATGACTAGTTTTGGTTTTTGGCTTTTAGTGGAGTTTTTGTTTGCTTTGTTTTTGTTTTTGTTTTTGCTTTTGCAGCCCTCTTCTTTTTTATTACATTTTCCTTAATTTTCTAACTATAATGCCTGAAGAGGCAATATCTGAGATTCTGAACTTGACTATCCAAAGGTCAAGATTTGGATGTCAATACCTCAATCTTTTCACCAGTAATGAAAGTAATACCTATATTAGAAAGTTGCTGAGAAATCAAAGGGGATGATATATGGTAAAAAATTTTAATATTTTTTAAAAAATAAAATAGTCTGTCATGAACATCAGCTACAATGAGCATAAACTATCATAAGTGAATGTTGAGAATAAACAAAGATATAAAAATGTCTCATATTATTGATAAATCTTATAACTGTGTCCTGAAAGTATTAATATGAAGAAGAGCTTGGAAGTAACTATGATGAGATAGTATGTATTATCCGTGTATAAATGGAAGCATTTTTGCAAGTCACAGTCTTTCCAAAGCTATCAGTTTTGATTCCACAGAGAGAAAATTACCATTACAGGTGGCAAAACAGCGATCACAGATGAATCCTGGAGAAATAAGGATTCTTTTTTTATGCAGATATCCTCTGCAATAAAGAATGAGGTAAACAACTTACATAAGTTATGTGAAAGCAGATTGGTTTCTAAATAGAATTTTCCAAATTCTTCTCTAGATGTCAGCAGCTGCTATTTGAAGATGAGTGACTACTTTCAATATGCAGCAGTGAAAATGAGTCTCTCAGACTAAAACTCAAATTTCTTTTCTCATCATCATCGAACAAACTGGGTGCTGAAATTAATGTTATCCAACTCTGGACTAAAGAAGTACAAGAGTTCAAATGTCTACCCTAAAATCATTTCTTCTATTTGGTGTTCTTTCCATAAGATGGGGATATTACTGATTAAAACTCAACAAGCCGAGCAATGATACTCAGCAGTCACAATCAAGTCTATCTGTTTTCCAAAAGGAGATGCTGAATCACAGTGGGCTAGAGGCTATACATACTGAGGTTTATGCTTTTAGGTCACCGAGCAATTCTCTGACCCCAATTTTCAGGAATACAACTTGTGTTTTATTCAGATTTCACCAAAGGTCCAACAACATTACAATTTTAACCTATCCAAGTCACTTTTCATTTTTTTCTAAAAATTTTTACTTTTTTGATTTTGGCTTACATGTAACATTAAAACTTCCTTGTGTCATTTATTGTATAAACGTTACGTTTTCAAAAAAACCTAAAGCATATAAATATCAAAACGTGTTGTATAAAATGTTTACATTCTCTTTGCTCTTCTTACAAGTATTCAATAAAACATTTAAGGAGAAAGTCTGTTAAAAATAATAATGAGAAGATTCTCTAGCACATTTGTTGTTCAAAGCTCATACTCTATCAATTATAGATTTAAAGTAGCCGAGAAAAGCAAATAGATACTTTGAAATTTAGAGCTACTTCTTCCTGGGTCAAATGTTAAAAAACAAAATAGCAGGCCCTTGACTTTTCATGGCCAGATAGCTTTTCTCGTTTATCGATGTATTTGTTTTACTGATATTTTTCAGAACTATACAGCTTAGAAATTTCTCATGCATTAAAATTGCTCTTAATGCATTTTTAACATTAACTCAAATATGAGATCTGCTTTTTAAAGTATTTTATTTTTATTCTCATTTGTTTCAGTAGTCTATAGTTTATTATTAATAATTACTAAGTTTAACGTGACTGGTCCCTTATTTCTTTTTTGGGAAGAACATTTTTCTTATTTTAATTTTTTATTTTTTCCAACTTTTTTTTTTTTTTCTAACGTATTGTGTCATGTTAGTCACCCAAACTAAGGATGTATTTTATGGTCCCCTTTATTTCTACACTTATCAAAAACGTATTGTTCCACATTTTTTTTCATACTGTTCTGGGCTGAATTGTGTTCCCCCATAGGTCCTACGTTGAAGTTCTAGCCACGCCTATTTCCAGTATGACCGTATTTGGAGATAAAGCCTTTAAAGACGTAATTAAAGCAAAACGAAGCCACATGGTGTACCCCAAACCAGTAGGACCAATGTCCTTACAAAGACACGAGCAGGATACACAACACAGACCCAGGGAGAACGACGAGGACACGGCGAGAAGGCAAGAATCTGCAAACCTCGGAGAGAGGCCTCAAAAGGCACAAAGCCTGAGGCAAGGCAGGAAAACTGTGGGATCAGGAAGCCCTCGCCTCCTTCCTCCACCGAGAAACTGACTGAACAGAACAAGATCTCAAAAGCCTTTATGAGAACCCCAGAGACCAGTGAAGAAGTCACAGTACCTCAGGCAAGCGCAAACCAAGAAAAGTCCTGTTGAAACATATGGAAGAAAAAAAAAAAGGTGTTGCATTTTACCCAAGAGGGTCCTTACCTTGAGGTGGGACAGCTCAGCGCAATTGGAGAAAACATGCAACTTGGGACTTGTCCCGCAGGAGGGAAAAGAGAAGTAGAATCAGGCCAAGCGTTCCAGTTCCAGCTTTTCTGAGGCGAAAGCGACGGCGGAAGCTGACAGGCGGTTGACCTCCTCCTACGCCTCAGCCAGGGAGAGCCCGGGGCTTGGAGCCGGGCCAAATACTGCAGTACTGCAGACAGGCACCAGACGGAGCAAGAGAGCATGAGCTCCTGAAAGAGCAACAGTGAACCTCTCTGGAAAATTATAAGCAGAAGCCTACAGAAAGCACAGACCGCCGGAAGGGTGTGAGAAGCCCCTGAAATCTCTACCCAAGCTGATTGGTAAAGAGCTTCCCTTATAGGAAACCAGTTTGTAAAGGCTGGGGAAGGGTGAATTTTTTTTTTTT
>LNAC01000862.1:50715-64613 GCA_002007465.1 Ailurus styani | reverse complement strand
GGGGGGGGGGGGGGGAGTCATGTGAAAAAAGAGCAAAATGTGAACCAATACAAATAAATCTCCAGAAACTGACCCTAAATAAATGGAGACCTATGAATTAACTGCCAAAAAACTTAAAATAACTGTTTCAAAGAAGCCTTGAAAGGAGAATCAGTAACAAAAGAAAAACTGTAAAATTCACATATATGTGGAAATTAAACAATATTCTCTTGAGTAATCAATGGGTCGAAAAAGAAATTGCAAGGAAAATTAGAAAAGATTTTGAGACAAATGAAAACAAAACTACAACATGCTAAAACTTAGGATGCAATGGAAGTATTATTAAGAGAGAAGTTTATAACAGTAAACATCTGTATTTAAAAAAGAAAGCTCTCAAAACAACAACCTATTACACTTACACAACCTGGGCGGGGGGAACAAACTATGCCCAAAGTTAGCAGAAGGAAGAAAATAAAGCTTAGACTAGAAAAAAAAAAATCAACAGAACTAAGAGTTGGTATTTTGAAAGGATCAACAAAATTGACAAAGCCTTAACTATGTACTAAAGCATAAAGAAAGGAAACTTAAACAGAAAAATCTAAAGAGAAAGAAGAGATATTACAACTGATGCTACAGAAATAAAAAAGGATTTTAAGACACTATGACAACAAATTGGATAACAGAAGAAATGGATAAATTCATAGAGACGTGTGGCCCACCTAAGAAAACTGACTCATGAAAAAAAATCTCAACAGACATATAATTAAACAGGAGATTACATCAGAAATCAAAACCTCCCAACAAAGAAAGTACCTAAGGCCAGAATTCTACCAAACATTTAAAGAATTAACACGAATCCTTCTCAAACTTGTCTGAAAGCTTGAAAAGGAGGGAATACTTCCAAATTCTTTTATGAGGCCAGCATTATCCTAATATTAAAACCCAACAAAGATACTATAAGAAAAAATATTACAGACCAATATCACTGATGAATATTGATGTAAAAATCCTCAACGAAATATTAGCAAACCAATTCAACAGTACATTAAATGGACTATATACCATGACCAAGTGGGAGTTATTTCTGGAATGCAAGGATGTTTCAACATATGAAAATCAATGTGATATATTACATTAACAGAATGAGGAACCAAAAAAAAAAAAAGTGCATGGTAATCTCAATGCAGAAAAAGACATTTGACAAAACTCAAAAATCTTTCAGTAAAAAAAGTCAACAAACAGGAAATAAAAGGAAATTGCTTCAACATAATAAAAGCCATTTATGAAAAGCCCTGCTGACACCTTGATTTCAGACTCCTGTCTTCCAGAATTATGAGAGAATAAATTTCTATTGTTTTAAGCCACCCATTTTGCAGTACTTTGTTATTGCAGCTCTAAGAAACTGATATATTTGGTTATATATTTTTTTCCATATTAGATGACATCCTGTTCAATTTCTACTTTTCTCATATCATTAATTTCACCCTTGCAAACTATGCAACTATAAAACTATATTGTATAAGTGTGTGTGTGTATTTTAAACATGTTTCATTTTAGATATAGTTGTCAGGAGCAAGAACACTGTGATTTGCTTCTCATTCCCTTATTCATCCACATATAAAAAATCATAAAAGTTCAGAAATTGAATTATCATTGACTCTATATGGTCAGTTAAACAGATTTTGGACACTTGAACAGCTAAAGCAATAAGGGATATTATAGGCAAAAATGTTACATAATGTAAAAAACATGATAGTTCTGATGTAACAATAAAGAAGAACTCTCTTAAAATGGCAATTACTTATTCTCCTGTCAGACTCTGAAAGAACTTTCCATCAAAGTTGAAATCTATTCATATATAGTTTTAGTATCTCTGTGAACTTTATTATTTTTTTTTCCTTTAAAGGTTGCACATGAAACCCTTGGGCCTTTCCAACTTTTTGTCTTTAGATGTTTCCCTTTAAGCTGTATCTCTAACCCCAAATAACCTCTGTAGTTTCTCATAAGCCATTTCGTACTCTGTAGGGAACTGATATAGAAGGTCTGACCTTGGTTCTAAAGAAAATTGAAAGAAGAAAAAGGGGTGGAAACTAAGTAAAGCAATAGGAGGACTTGTACTATTCAAGGTCAGAGAAAATCAGAATACAAGCCATTCCAAAGAGGAGTTAGGCCTACTGAGGTTTATACCTGTTTAAAATGTCATCTGTTATTATACACTCAATATACGTCAAGCACATATACATACATGGAGAGAAGCATTTTCACTCATAATCTTAAATAGTTATGCATGTGTACATGTAAATATGTACATATTTACTCCTTGGAAAATTTAAAATTTCCATTTCTAACATTGAATATGTGACAAAATACACACACACACACACACACTACCACAGATAAATATTTTTAAATGAAAATTGAAATCTTACAATTACTTGTTTATTATATACTAATATAAGTGAAGTGAATATATTTCTGCGATAATGGAGAAAATTCATATTTATTTTTCTGAAGTGAAATTTCCTATGATGCAATAGATTATATAATGCAGTTATGCTAAACACATTTTTAGATAGTTATGCTTTTATTTACTATGAAAAAATATAAAGTATATAAATATAAAGTAGCACAATTTTCTTAAAATTATCTAAGAAGCAATTTGTATGTTTTAATTCCCTATATTGAAATATAATTATTGTTATTTGTATCTGAGAGATTCAAACATAAACTCATAGTCAAGAGTATCAAAATGCCATAAGCAGTATTATAACTAAATTCCCTCAGTTAATAAAATGGGTCAGAAGATGATTTTACACTTCATACTTAAAACAGGGGCAATATAATATGAAATGAGAGATAGGGTTATATATTTGGTCCCTTGCACATTTAATGAAACTCTAGTACAAATATAAACACTTGAGGAAGAGTATTGACCAACTAAAGGAAAAACTCGAATGGAAAATTTTTAAAAACAAGAAAAGATAAGAAATTTGAGAAGGTTAAAATGATAAATTTATGTAGTATTACTAATTTCCCACAAAATATTGGGAAATTCATAACTTTTAACCAAAAGAGAGAGTCTAAAAAAGAAAGGGCTCTTGCAATTTTAAGAAAGGGATGAACAACTCAGTAGGAAAACCTGTGCAGAAGTTGTGTGCTGGACACTTGCCTTCGTAACCATTCTCCACAACGGTGATTCTTCTCAATTTGTTCATACCTCTTACCTCAGAGTTACAGTATTTTATTACAATTATATAACTGCAATAAACTGGATGACCAAATGTATTTTTGAGACTTAATATTTATGCAATCTGACATAGAAACATAGCACTTATATAATCGAAGTGTGAAAGGATAATCATTTGACCTAGGATTCAGAAAGTGGAGAAAGTAACTTCATAGAAAAATCTCTAAATAAATGTCAACAGCTCTCCTACATATATATCAGCAACAAACATCTTTCCTGCAAGCAACTGCTCTCAAAAATCTTTCTGTGTCTTCTTCCAAAATTCTCATTAAATTCAACCTCTATGGCTGTTTTATATATCTTACCTCCATTTTTCATTTATGCCTCTGACTCAGTGTCTTTTCTCTACACTTCTCTTTCAGACACAGCATGCACACAAACATACACACTGTCTTATTTCGGCTCTGTTGCTCTCTGGGAACTACAGACTGTTCTCCAAGTTACACTATTCTCTCAGTAATTAACCATTATCTTTATTCAGAGTTACACTATTCTCTCAGTGATTAACCATTACCTTATTATTTGTTTCTGCAAAATAAAACAAACGACTGAACAAGGAAGAAATTATTTTTTTTAGGAAAACAGCACTTGAGTTTATGTGGGCAGGGAAGTGATACAGGGGAAAAGAAATGACAAATATTCTGCATTAATTATTTTTATCCATGTTGCAACTGTTTATGTATATATGTACCCTGATAGACTAAATTACTAAAGAACATGTATTAGGGTTCTCCAGAGGAGCAGAACTTAAAGGAGATATAGATGATAGATAGATACATGCATATGTACATATAGATACATATAACACACACACATATAAAGATATTTATTATAAGATATTAGCTCACATAATTATAAGCTCTGAGAAGTCCTGTGATCTGACCTCTGTACCCTGGAGATCTAGGAAGGCTGCAGATTTTGAAAGCCTGAAACAATGTTGAGATTCCAGTCTGAGTATGAAGACCTGGTTAATATTAATTAATTAATTAATTAAAATTAAAGACTGTGCTCTGCTATGATTAAGAACACAAGTTTTCAAGTCAGAAAAATAAGATTAGAATCTTGTGTCTGCCACATAAAACATTGTCTTACTTTGGTCTAAGTCTTAAACATTTCTCTGATTTTATAATTAAGCATGATAAGAGTGATTCGCAGACTATATGAAAGTGACATTAAAAGACACAGAGTTGTTGGACTATTCACATATCTTAGCAATCAGTGAAAGCTTGGTATACAATTTTTTATTTTATTTTTTTAGTATTGCTATTCCATGATTTGTAATTGAGCCTTACTTTACACTAAAAGTGTAAGGACCATCCTAAATTATTTATCTAGATATTATGCACCTTTGAAAGACTTTTCCCAACCATTTTTCTTTTAAAAAAAGTGTCTTCAGAGAGAGAGAGAGTCAAACCAAGAAACAGACTTCTAGGTATAGAGAATAAACCAATGTTTACCAGTGTGGAGGAAATGGGTGGATGGGTGAAAAAGGTGATAGGGATTAAGGAGTGTACTTGTGATGAGCACTGTGTGAAGTATGGAAGTATTGAATCGCTATACGGTACACCCGAAACTAATATTAAACTGTATGTTAACTAACTGGAATTTGAATAAAAACTTTAAAAAAATAAATACTGTTTCCTCTATCTCTCCTATCATTATGTGAAATTATGACTACATAATTTCTTTCCATGTAATTTTTATGACATATTTTACTAAGATTTCTTTTATAAGAACAAAGTTTATATAAAAAGATGTTGCAAAAAAAGATGCTGCAAATGATTAATAAGTCAATTAATTATGAGTTTACTAAGATAACTTTGGCTTTGAGTATATAACATTTGTATTCATTTTACCAATAAAATTACCATTTATTACACAATAATAAAATTGTTCTCACATACCACATTTTAACAAGTATTTTAAAATTATTTCTAATATAAGTAATTTCTTATATTATTTCACTGAGTTAATGTGACCTGAGAAAAATGCCCACCTTTCTACTGAAAAAATAAAATTAAAAAGAGAGAGAGAGAGAGAGAAAGAAAACCCACTTTTTTTTTTTGGCAAAAGCTCATATTACAAAAATATTGCTTAGCTTTTCTGCATCTTTCCTTCTTCATTATTATTTTCCAAATTCTGTAATCTACTCCCTCCCTTGTCAATATTTATATTATGTCTTACAATCACAAATAATTGCTCTCTATTTTGTCCATAAATTAACTGTAATAATATGAAAAATGTTAAAACATATAAATAAATTTTAAATTTTTATTATATTAATACCATTACATAAAAATGCAAATGCTGATGTCATATTATATTTAATCTCTGTAGGTAGGAGACAAAAACTTTTGGTTCATTTACGTGTATGTGTGTGTGTGTGTGTGTGTGTGTGTGTGTGTGTAAAGCATTTGTGAAACCCCTGGGTCGAATATCTTCCCCAACTTCTAAACCATGCATCTTTAAGCAAGTTAATCTCCCTGTGCCTTAGTTTTCTCAACTGTTACATTGAAATAAATGGCTCCAAAGCCCTTGTTTTGTAAGGGTTATATGGGATTATGGAGGCTTTGGGGCACGTGGGTGACTCAGTGAGTTGAGCACCTGACTTTTGGTTTTGGCTTGGGTTATGGTCTCAGGGTCTTGGGATAAAGCCTGGCATCTGGATCTGAGCTGAAAGCACCCAGTCTGCTTCTCCCTCCCCGTCTGCCTCACCCCCTCTGCTCCCATGCGCGCTCTCTCTTTCCCCCAAGTAAATAAAGTGTTAAAAAATTATGGATTCTTTGTTTTAAGAATGTTAAAAGTCACAAGATTTTTCATATTGTATCTATATATTCCTATCCGTAAATATTTTTTAAAACCTACATGTAGTTTACAAGAGAATGACTTAAAGAACCCATGGATCTTGAAAATAAAGACATATTAAAAGTCGTATCATTGGGGCGCCTGGGTGGCTCAGTGGGTTAAAGCCTCTGCTTTCCGCTCAGGTCATGATCTCAGCATCCTGGGATCGAGGCCCGCATCGGGCTCTCTGCTCAGCAGGGAGCCTGCTTCCTCCTCTCCCTGTCTCTCTGCCTGCCTCTCTGCCTACTTGTGATCTAATCTCTCTCTGTGTCAAATAAATAAATAAAATCTTAAAAAAAAAAAAAGTCGTATCAGGCAAACACTAGCCACAGTATACATTTACCAATACCAATTTAAAAATATTAAAAACTTAAAAAACAAACAAACAAACAAACAAAAAACAGTATAGGGCGCTTGGGTGGCTCAGACGTTAAGTGCCTGCCTTCGGCTCAGGTCATGACCCCAAGGTCCTGGGATCGAGGCCCAAATCAGTCTCCCTGTCCAGCCGGAAGCCTGCTTTCCCTCTCCCACTCCCCCTACTTGTGTTCCTGTTCTCGCTGTCTCTCTCTCTGTCAANAAAAAAAAAAAAAAAAAAAAAAAAAAAAAAAAAAAAAAAGAACACTATGGAGAAAGAGATATTACACAATGATAAAAGGTTCAATTCATCAAGATGTTAGAACAAATTTAACAAAGAAACCTTAATGGGAATACAGCAAAATTTAATTTATCTATAGGGAAAATATTGACAATCCCTCCACCATTGTGGAGATTTCAATGTACTTAACCAATTATTAACTGGCCAACACAATTAATAACCTTAATCTACTTGGCAAAAATTCTTCACTCATCAGTTGCTTTAACCATCCTTCCAACGGACATACTGAATGATTAGAAATAGTAAACACATACTACTGAATAAAGCAAGCTTCAATAAATGTCATGCATTTATTATCTCTTGTTAGTGCTGTATGCCCACTCTGACTTTCCCATACATTCAAAGATCTACTTCTGAGCTCCATAATGTGTTCTAGTCATCTGTTCTCCCTCTGTTACATCAACATTAAAGTATTTTAATTATTGGGTTCCTGAGTGGCTCAGTGGGTTAAAGCCTCTGCCTTCAGCTCAGATCATGATCTCAGGGTCCTGAGATCAAGGCCCCCATCGGGCTTCCTGCTCAGTAGGGAGCCTGCTTCGTCCTCTCTCTCTCTGCCTGCCTCTCTGCCTACTTGTAATCTCTCTCTGTCAAATAAATAAATAAAATCTTTTTAAAAATTATTATTACTTTATAATAATCCTGGTAGGTACTGTCTACTGTACCAGAATAAAATTTATGTATTGAAATTGTATCATTTCGGGCGCCTGGGTGGCTCAGTGGGCTAAAGCCTCTGCTTTCGGCTCAGGTCATGATCTCAGCGTCCTGGGATCGAGGCCGCATGGGGCTCTCTGCTCAGCAGGGAGCCTGCTTCCTCCTCGCCCTGTCTCTCTGCCTGCCTCTCTGCCTACTTATAATTTCTCTCTCTGTGTCAAATAAATAAATACAATCTTGAAATTGTATCATTTCATATTTTAACCTGCGAATATAATTTTGTATTCTTAGTGATAATTTGCTGGATGAACTACTATTGAGATTTGCATAACATAACCTTACATCACAAAGGTTGTTCAAATAACATCAATCTTTTTGTTTATTCCAAAGGAACTTCCGGCTTTTACAAATATGTCCATTTTTATAGCTTAATTGTGCTAAAATATGTTCAGGTTGCAATTAATGGCACAATTCTCTCCACCTCTTTAGTGAGATGATCAAACACTGCTTTGTATCTATTACTTTGCTTTCTAAGCATTCAAATGCTTGCAGGGCGAGATACTAACTACACTGTGCATAATTTAGCATTACAATCATATACAAATTCAGATAGTGCCAGATCCCTAAGTCATGCTGCATTAAAATTTTTCTTTGTTAGTCCCTATAGGTGAGTTATGGTGCAATCCCTTTTACAATTCCAGGGGCATAAGCTTTCTCTGTAGAGAAATGTTCTCCCTTTGTGAAACACATTCTGGTTTGCCACTAGACTCTAGTAAAGACTGAATTCTTGACCATGGACTGGTAAGATGTTATTAAATGAGAACAACTAAAAATATACTAGGTGTTACTTGACCTACCAAATCATACAGATAGTTATACACAGCAACATCCCATCATCAAATGGAAGTAACACAGAATAGTCTCCCTTATCTGTTGGGGGAGGCATTGCAAAAGTCCAGGTAGATTCATGAAATGGCAGATAGTACTAACCCTATGTATATTTTGTTTTTTCCTATATGTGCATACCTATGGTAAAGTTTAATTTACATATTAGGCACAATAGGGGCTTATCAACAGTAACTAGTAGTAAAATANCCTCTCTGCCTACTTGTAATCTCTCTCTGTCAAATAAATAAATAAAATCTTTTTAAAAATTATTATTACTTTATAATAATCCTGGTAGGTACTGTCTACTGTACCAGAATAAAATTTATGTATTGAAATTGTATCATTTCGGGCGCCTGGGTGGCTCAGTGGGCTAAAGCCTCTGCTTTCGGCTCAGGTCATGATCTCAGCGTCCTGGGATCGAGGCCGCATGGGGCTCTCTGCTCAGCAGGGAGCCTGCTTCCTCCTCGCCCTGTCTCTCTGCCTGCCTCTCTGCCTACTTATAATTTCTCTCTCTGTGTCAAATAAATAAATACAATCTTGAAATTGTATCATTTCATATTTTAACCTGCGAATATTATTTTGTATTCTTAGTGATAATTTGCTGGATGAACTACTATTGAGATTTGCATAACATAATCTTACATCACAAAGGTTGTTCAAATAACATCAATCTTTTTGTTTATTCCAAAGGAACTTCCGGCTTTTACAAATATGTCCATTTTTATAGCTTAATTGTGCTAAAATATGTTCAGGTTGCAATTAATGGCACAATTCTCTCCACCTCTTTAGTGAGATGATCAAACACTGCTTTGTATCTATTACTTTGCTTTCTAAGCATTCAAATGCTTGCAGGGCGAGATACTAACTACACTGTGCATAATTTAGCATTACAATCATATACAAGTTCAGATAGTGCCAGATCCCTAAGTCATGCTGCATTAAAATTTTTCTTTGTTAGTCCCTATAGGTGAGTTATGGTGCAATCCCTTTTACAATTCCAGGGGCATAAGCTTTCTCTGTAGAGAAATGTTCTCCCTTTGTGAAACACATTCTGGTTTGCCACTAGACTCTAGTAAAGACTGAATTCTTGACCATGGACTGGTAAGATGTTATTAAATGAGAACAACTAAAAATATACTAGGTGTTACTTGACCTACCAAATCATACAGATAGTTATACACAGCAACATCCCATCATCAAATGGAAGTAACACAGAATAGTCTCCCTTATCTGTTGGGGGAGGCATTGCAAAAGTCCAGGTAGATTCATGAAATGGCAGATAGTACTAACCCTATGTATATTTTGTTTTTTCCTATATGTGCATACCTATGGTAAAGTTTAATTTACATATTAGGCACAATAGGGGCTTATCAACAGTAACTAGTAGTTAAACAATTAAAACAACACACTGTAATAAAAGTTATATTAATAAAGTCTTTCTGGAAATTTCTTAATGTGCTATGCCACTTTTCTTCCTGTTGTGATGATGTAAAATGATGAAATACCTATGTGATGAGATGAGTGAGGTGAACCATGTAGGCACTGTGACATAGCGTTAGGCTGGGACTGACCTTTTGATGATCGGTCAAAGGGAGAATCATCTGCTTCTGGACTGCAGTTGACTGCAGGTAACGAAAACCACAGAGAATGAAAGCACGATATGGGTGGGGCTGGAGGGGGCGCAGACTACATATACAAAACTAGGCTCAAGCAGGACCTGAACACACGCATGAGCTGCACAAACAAGTTATGCCTGCTGATATGATCTTTACTGCTGCTGGATTGCCTCTTTTGTCTCAACCATGACTAATGGTTTCGTATGGATTTCCCTGTCACCAAATGACTTGAGAAAGTCATTTGTGTCTAGTTCATGTATAGTTCTATTACAAGCCTTATCATGGGTAGCATTAAAGGACAGCGGTGAAAGAAAATTATTGCAAGGGGCAGAACTTCAAATAGTTCACCTGATCATCAATTTTTCCAGGAGAGAGTTGGAAAAAGATACAGATCCACTTTGTTTCATAGGCAGTGGATAAGATTTTGGTGGATGGTAAGACTTGGAAGGGAAGATGATTTGAAAATTGGTGATATGTGGGTATATTTAAATGCATGTCATATAAATATTAATCCAAGATCAAATTCAACCTCCTCTTCAGCTTTATTTTAAGGTATTGTGTATTTTGTGGCATCCATAACTGTTTAACATGGTTTTCTCTTGTTTTTGAAGTATGCCCCAGGGGAAAGGATTTAAACATTTAAGGTTTTAATGAATTATATTGGGTGTAAAAAATTTACAAGTCTTGGCATTATCTATATCCCTTTATAAAGGTGAATAAGTGCAATTGTAGCATAAAGCAGTATACTACATAAAATTAATCACCTTGAGCACTGTAGAAATATGACTGATGCATGTGTCAATGGGAATAAAAAAATGTGTAAAATTTGTAGTGTTTGGGACTTCTCCTTCCAGGCACAATGCATAACACATGCATATATATACATATACCGACTGTGACCTTTAATTCTTTATAGAAAAGAAATGAAGTCAGCCCTGCCATTTCCCTGCTTTTGTGCCTGTGAGCATTTTTAGGAATACGTTAACACATTAGAGAGACAGAGGTCATAGTTCGAGCAAGCTGAGGTATTGGAATTTGTGAACAAGAGAATAGGAGAGGAGGAAGCTTTGCAGATAAAAAGCTCAGAAATCTTCACAGGAGTCACCTTCAATCTTTGTAGAATACTAAGCTGTGCATACATATTGTGAAACTCCGTAGGGCTAGGCAAAGACCAAGTGCAGATTTTATACAACTTCAAAGACCTCTAGTTTGATAGAAAAGATAAGGAAAGATGTCCATTCTTCGAATATTAGTCAGGTTCTTTCCCCAATCACCCCATCCTTATCCAGGGTTTATAAAGGAAGTGGCTATAGTGGCTTGGATAGAGGTTTTCTGTGGGCTAAAGCTCTCTGTCTACAACTCCTGCTGAGTTAGCAGAGACCAGTACTATTGCTGGATATGACACCATCCTGCAGAAAGATCAGTCAGATACTGGGTAGCAGGTTAGATAATTTCTATCAGGGGAGTGGCAGAACTTTGTGGAATTCAAAGTACCTCTCACTGGAGTAGATACTTAGTCCATATATTGGTTTTCCTTTCCTGACTTACAGTGCTTCTACAGAAACAACCATTGCAGATGTACAGAATATATTTTCACCATTATGCTTTCTTCTGAAGAAATTCACAGTGGAAAAAATGAAACATGGTAGAGTGCTCATCCTTTGGGAATTCAGGGTGGTATAAGATCCAGACCAAGTCCACATCCTCATCTGTTTCGAAATCATGAGAAATCACCTGAAGACAGTGAGGCAGAGAGAGTGAATTCTCTCGTACTCAACCTGTTTATTCTATCTAAGCCTTCAACAGATTAGAAGAAGCCCAACCACACTGCAGAGGGCAATCTGCTTTACTTATACTAAATCAAATGTTAAGCTCATCCAGAAACACCTTCACGGACAGACCCTGAATAATATTTAATGAAATATCCAAGTACCCCATAGCCCATTCAAGTTGACACATAAAGTTAAGCATCATACCATCATACTGAAGGAGATGGCCTGATATGATAGTGGAATGACCTTTGGAAGACTGAATTTTAGCACAGAGAGGATGGCAACACCACACCTTCTTGGACTACTGTGATATCTTCCAGGATGTGAGTGCTAAATAAAATACCAATAGAAAATGTTATTTCTTGCACAGCCACAAATTATAGTTCTGGAAATCTAGGGGGTAGAAATGGAAATGATTCTGCTTACTATTACCTCTAGAAATCTAGAGGGAATTAAAAAAATTTTTTTTCTTTCCATAACCGCAATTTTAGGCTAGAGGTTTTAATTCTCCAGAAAGAAGTGCTTCCAGCAGAGGACACTGATATCTTTCCATTAAACTAAAAGTTGAGTCTGTCATTTGTCTACGTGGAGATCTTCAAATCAGCAAATCATCAGGCAAATAAGAGAGTTTCTGTGCTGGTTATACTGATTGATTCTGATTGGTGCTATATGACAGGACTAAAGAGAAGTGTGTAAAGAATTCAGGGAACTCCCTGGAGCACTGCTTAATACACCAAGGCCATGTGATAAAAATCAAGATACAAGTGGAACTCCCCAATACTCTCTATACAAGAAAGACTGCAATAGACCAGATACTTGAGGAGAATATACTTGGGTCACCCCAGCACATTAGGAACAAGGACCAGTCATGTCAATTTCTAAAGACAAAGGGAGTACGAAATGGGTAATAGAAGAAGAAATTTATAAATATGAGCTTCAACCATGTTACAGATTGTGGAAATAATGATGTAAAAGTTATAGATATGTTATCCTCTTTTGATACAAATATACTTGCATGTGTGTTTTAGATTATTTTCTCATTTTATACTACTCTACCATAGTCCTTCCAAATTATAGAAAATATGCTAAAATATATTAGTTTCAAGCAACTTGAAGCAGTGTCTTGAACCTACAGAAACCCTAACACTGGGAAATTATTCATTACTAATTTGAGGCTTGACTGTCTCATCTTTTTGTCTAAAAGTTTGTTTCTAAAACAAATATCTTAGTCTTTTCTATATTTTGCATGTTCCCTGTAATGTAGAAATAGGCATAATATATTCAGAGTTTCAAAAAATACATTTTGAAAAATGATGTATTAATAGCAACAGAATAATTTTAATGTATAAAAATTTATATTTGAACTTTATAAAATTTGAAAACGGTCAATTTTGACATGAGTATCATCATTTCAATGATAGCAAAGGGCGTTTGGGGGACCTGGAAATAATAAACTCTCTCTAGATTTGAGCAGGCTTATGGTAGAAAGTCTGACATTGTGTGTTTAGAAGGAATCAAGAAAAGATACAACAGGATTAAAATAATATAAAGACAAGTAGGTCCAAAAGAGTTCATCCTATAGATGACACAGCAGATATTGCCCAGTAGAAGAAGACTCTAGAACCACTCATTATTATAAAATTGAGTAGGCAATTGGAATCAGAGATGACTGACAGTTGTAACAAAACCTTCCGGTCTAGGGTGGAATTCAGTGAAATAATTTCTAACAAGGACAACTTCCTGTTGCTGCTGCTGTCTTAAAGTAATGAAACCACTACCTAGGCCTGGCACTTATTTACATGAATAACCTATGATTCCAGTTATGAAAATGCGACTCAAGTCAAATCAAAAAGTGACTTTATACTTAAAAAACAAAAACTACAACTCTTGTTATTTATGATATTTGGGAGGAATTTCACTGTTACATGATTCACCCAAGCCAAAAAAATTAATTAAAAGATAACTTAACTTTAAAAATAAAATAAATTAAAAAATAAATAAATTAAAAATTTTTTTAATTACAAACTCATTTACACTTATAATAATCACACGTTTGTAATCACTGGTTTCATACTCTGCACTGTGCTTGAAATTTCAGTTTCCAATTAAGCGGATTGGTTTGTGGCTATTGAAAAAATCAAGAGTCACAAAAGTAGGACACTTAAGGAAGAAGAATGTTGGGCGCCTGGGTGGCTCAGTGGGTTAAAGCCTCTGCTTTCGGCTCAGGTCATGATCTCAGGGTCCTG
>LNAC01000862.1:19404-50492 GCA_002007465.1 Ailurus styani | reverse complement strand
AAAAAAAAAAGAAGAATTAGCAATTACAAAACAATCTCCATGAAAATACTAATACTACTAATAGTAATAATAATAATACATAAAAAGTATTTCCTTCTGTTTTCTTAATAGAATATATTCACCCTGATTTAAATGACACAGCAGATATTGCTCAGTAAAGAAAGACTCTAAGATCATGCATTATTCTTACATTTAGATTTACTTTGCTTTTTAATGGTAACATTGAGTTTTCAGAATGTAGTTTGATCTAAAAACAATAATTCTAGCTCCATTAGACACTGATATTTGCAAAACACATTTATTTTCTTTTTGTGAACTACTACACTTACAATACTTACTTTATAGTACTAACACATATTTATTTTTTATTTAAGGGACTTTATTTTTAAGTTTTTGTTTAAATTCCAGTTAGTTGGGCGCCTGGGTGGCTCAGTGGGTTAATGCCCCTGCTTTCGGCTCAGGTCATGATCTCAGCGTCCTGGGATCGAGGCCCGCATCGGGCTCTCTGCTCAGCAGGGAGCCTGCTTCCTCCTCTCCCTGTCTCTGCCTGCCTCTCTGCCTACTTGTAATCTCTCTCTCTGTGTCAAATAAATAAATAAAATTAAAAAAAAAATAAAAAATAAATTCCAGTTAGTTAACATACAGTGTAATATTAGCTTCAGGTGTTTAATGTAGTGATTCTTCACTTCCATACATGGCCCAGTGCTCATCACAACAAGTGCATTCATTATTTAAGTAACTTTTTGATGCTATTATATAAATAAACTAGTTCAAAGATAAATATTAAGAAAAAGATACTGAACCCTCTACTTTCTCTTACCTCAACATCTATCACTCTTCCTATTCAGGTGAGGTATTTTGTACATCTTAATAAAATTATGAAACTCTTAATTTGACCTCTCAGGAATAATGCTTTATTAAATGTATTTTCCAAATACGAAATCTTTGGGTTGACATTTTCTTTTCAGAAAGATTTTGTCCAAGACATAATTTCTCAGGATATGCATGTCACAGCAATAATTTTTTAGTTAGATAAACCAGCAAAGGTATGGTAAAATAAATGTGCAGTTATAATGTTCTATTTTCTGCTTCTTTCTGAGTGAGAATATTTTATACCTTAGGACAGTGTACACAATTATGTTAAATGTGAAACATTAATTAAATCTTATTTCTAGAAAAGCAGCTGAATGGGGGTTCCTGGGTGATGCAGCTGGTTAAGCACCTGACTCTTGGTTTTGGCTCAGGTAATGATTTCAGGGTCCTGGTATCCATCCCCACATTGGGCTCTGCACTGAGCACAGTCTGCCTGAGATTCTCTCTCTCTCTCTTCCTCTATCCCTCCTGCTTGTGCTCTCTCTCCCAAAATAAAAACAAATAAATCTTAAAAAAAAAAAAAAGAAGAAGAAGAAGAAGGAGAAGAAAAGAAAGAAAGAAGCAAGTGAATGTACAGGGTCTTTATTGCTAGGCCCAGGTTATCTTAGAATCTTAGACTATAAACTATATTTATCCCAATGACTGCTTGAAAATAATTATTGAGGAAAATGAAAGTTGAAAAAAAAAGTAGATGATCTGCCAATAGATGACTTCACGTGTTACAGAGAAGTTTATTTAATCTCAGTGACAATTTTCCTGACAATGGAGGTCAAATTATTTCTGCTACAAAGTGGATACTACAAAGTGACTGACAGGTTGGCATATAGTCAAAAACAAGACATTTTCTCAGCTATAGTGTTTCAGATATTAAGAAGTCAAGACTTTTGGGGACTCCAGTGTTGGAAATCACATGTATTCATCTAGGAAGACTCTGAAAATTACTTGCCCAAGAAATTTCTCTACGGCTATGTGAATCCTTACTGTTTGTGCCCATATGACATTCCAGTAATACATTAATCACTTCTGATATTAGTGACCATGGATATTTCATGTCACTGTCTCTTTTCTTATTCTGTTAAATGATAATACCAATAGCGTCTATATTTCAGCAAACCCAGAATTCAAGTGAAATTGTTTACCAAATATCACAAATTGTTAAATAAATCATGTAGAATTCATATTTTAAATGCTTAGAAAATCCTGGGAAAATGGCCTAATTTATACTTTAGTTTTCTACCCATTCTATTCATTTATAACGGAGTTGCCTCTCTATGGTTACCAATGTAGTTTAATCACAAAGGGAATGAGCCAGTCATGGTGATGTAGTTGAATAGGAAAAAAAACTTCAAGTAATTTCATTAATTTTATCTTGGAAGCATCTACTATGTTTCACCTACATTATTACATTACTTTTCAAATTTCTGTTAAGTTTTTTAAAGATTTATTTATTTATTTGACAGAGAGAGATTACAAGTAGGCAGAGAGGCAGGCAGAGAGAGGAGGAAGCAGGCTCCCTGCTGAGCAGGAAGCCAGATGCAGGCCTCAATCCCAGGACCCTGAGATCATGACCTGAACCGGAGCCACCCAGGCACCCAAATTTCTGTTAATTTTGAATACATAAACTTCATAAAACAGTTTAAGGTCTATAATTTTTTAAGGAGAACAAATAAAAAGATTTTATAAATCTCGTATAAATATATAAATATATTACATAGATATAAGTAATACACACACACACACAAACACACACACACACATATACATATTTTACCAATATGTTGTGCAAATTTTCCAGTGTTTGGAACTTTTAATTCAGGACATAAAATCAACAGTTTTAAGTTTTATTCTGTATTATTTCTTTCTTAAATTTTTCCCTTCGATAAATACATAGATAGTATTTTTCTAAAACTTTCAGTTTTCTAAACATGTTCTTATTTTTAAGTCTATGCTAGTAGTTGTCTGATGACTGTGTCTCTCCATTTTTCTTATACATTTTTCTTTTAGATGAGACAAACAATTAGTTGATTTTGTCCTGTCCGTTTAACAGTCTGTCTTTTGTTACCATTATTCTGTTTCTTTCTTGTTATTCAATTTTCACCTTTGGAAATCCAATATTTAAAACAAGGATAGTAATTTAGTTTGTTGCCTACCTCAGGCCTAATTTTGAGTTCCGCCAGAGTTACTTTGATTAGCACTTCACAAGTCTCCTAGAATTCTGGTCTTAACTGATGCTATGTTTAAATTGGAGAGCACAGCCATAATTGGACATGCATTGTCATGGATCAATAGACACATTCCTGTTACTCTGTGCAGAAAGTGTATTTTCTTAGAAAAATACACTGAAACAATTTTTAAGTTAATTTTGAGTAAAATACTTGGCCAAATAAAAAAAGAATATTGGTAATTTCATTGAGTTATTATTATTTAAAAACTATCTTTGGATAAGAGGAAAATCTGAATCTAAATACCTGAGTATTTAAAGAGTCTATACAACTAAAAGTATACTCTTTGAAGCTGTTTATATTAAATCACAATCAAGTACTTGGAAAACATTTTTAATTTAAAAACTTACCTCAGGTAAAATAGAAGTGGTAAAAAGCTTAAATGTATTTCTAACATAATCTATCACTATCACATATTTATACAGTTAGTAAAATAAGATAGTAGGAAAAGATATTAGCAGATTGTTATTTTGGTTTCTTCATCTTCAAAGTAATTATACCCTATAATTGGTCACTTGAATTGGGATGTTACCACCTTCAAAGATATAATAAAAGGCAAAATAATACAAACAAGTGTACAGTTGTGCCGAGTAAAAATTTCATAAATTTATTTTGAGATTGAAAATCTCATGCAGTTACTTAGCTCTTATAATGCAGATTTATATCCAATTAACATTGAATAGATGATAAAATAGAATATTTAATTTCAACGTGTGAATGATATCTCTGATACCCTCATATATCAAAACTCACAGGTGTATCATGGAGCCCATAAGGTACCTAAAGAAAATACAGAATAACAAATATATGAAGTTGTAAAACTTTCAAATATTTATGAAAATCTAAAATTATTTAAAATGTGTATTTTACATTATATATTTTAATTACCTGATTATTATTTTACTTTTTATTCTAATGTCTATGAATTATCTACTATGTAGTACACAACAGAAAACATTGTACATTTGAGTTTGTGAATTTTTTTTCATATATTTTTTAATTAACATATAATGTCTTATTTACTTCAGGAGTACAGAGTCTGTGAATCATCAGTCTTACACAATTCACACCATTCACCATAGCACATACCCTCCCAATGTTCATCACCCAGCCACCCTATCCCTCCCACCTCTCCACTCCAGCAACCCTCAGTTTGTTTCCTGAGATTAAGAGTCTCTTACGGTTTGTCTCCCTTCCTGGTCCCATCTTATTTCATTTTTTTCCCTCCCCACCCTGCATGACCCCTCACTCTGCCTCTCAAATTCCTCATATCAGAAAGATCATATGATAATTGCTTTTCACTGATTGACTTGTTTCGTTTAGCATAATACCCTCTAGTTCCATCCACATCATTGCAAATGGCCAAATTTCAGGATTTTTGATGGCTGTATAGTAATCCATTGTACATATAAACTACATCTTCTTTATCCTTTCATCTGTTCATGGACATCTATATTCTTTCCATAGTTTGGCTATTGGGCACATTGCTGCTATAAACATTTGGGTGCACGTGCCCCTTTGGATCACTACATTGGTATCGTTAGAGTAAATACCCAGTAGTGTGATTGCTGAGTTATAGGGTAGCTCTATTTTCAACATTTTGAGGAACCTCCATACTGTTTTCCAGAGTGGCTGCACCAGCTTACATTCTCACCAACAGTGTAGGAGTGTTCCCCTTTCTCCACGTCCTCACCAACATCTGTCATTTCCTGGCTTCTTAATTTTGGCCATTCTGACTGGTGTGAGGTGGTATTTCACTGTGGTTTTGGTTTGTATTTCCCTGATCCCAAGTGATGTTGAGCACTTTTTCATGTGTCTGTTGGCCATTTGGATGTCTTCTTTGGAGAAATTTCTGTACATGTCTTCTGCCCATTTCTTGATTNGATGTCTTCTTTGGAGAAATGTCTGTACATGTCTTCTGCCCATTTCTTGATTGGGTTATTTGGTCTTTGTGTGTTGAGTTTGATAAGTTCTTTATAGATTTTGGATACTAGCCCTTTATCTGATATGTCATTTGCAAAAATCTTCTCCCATTCTGTTGGTTGTCTTTTGGTTTTGTTGATTTTTTCCTTTGCTGTGCAAAAACTTTTGATCTTGGTGAAGTCCCAATAGTTCATTTTTGCCCTTGCTTCCCTTGCATTTGGCAATGTTTCTAGGAAGAAGTTGCTGTGGCTGAGTCAAAGAGGTTGCTGCCTGTGTACTCCTCAAGGATTTTGATGGATTCCTGTCTCACATTGAGGTCTTTTATCCATTTTGAGCCTATTTTTGTGTGTGGTATAAGGAAATGGTCCAGTTTCATTCTTCTGCATGTGGCTTTCAAATTTTCCCAACATGATTTTTTGAAGAGACTGTCTTTTTTCCACTCGCCATTCTTTCCTGCTTTGTCGAAGATTAGTTGACCCTAGGTTTACGGGTCCATTTCTGGGCTCTCTATTCTGTTCCATTGATCTATGTGTCTGTTTTTGTGCCAGTGCCATACTGTCTTGATGATTATAGCTTTATAATAGACCTTAAAGTCTAGAACTGTGATGCAGTCAACTTTGGTTTTCTTTTTCAACTTTCTTCTGGCTATTTGGGGTCTCTTTTGGTTCCATATAAATTTTAGGGTTATTTGTCCCATTTCTTTGAAAAAAGTTGATGGTATTTTGATAGAAATTGCATTAAACATGTAGATTGCTCTAGGTAGTGTATACATTTTCACAATATGTTCTTCCAATTCATAAGCATGGAACATTTTCCATTTCTTTGCATCTTCCTTAATTTCTTTCATGAATATTTTATAGTTTTCTGAGTACAGATTCTTTGCCTCTTTCTTTAGGATTATTCCTAGTTATCTTATGGTTTTGGGTGCAATGATAAATGGGATTGACTCCTTAATTTCTCTTTCTTCTGTCTTGCTATTGGTGTATAGAAATACAACTAATTTCTGTGCATTGATTTGATATTCTGACACTTTACTGAATTCCTATATGAGTTCTAGCAGTTTGGGAGTGGGACCTTTTGGGTTTTTCACATAAAGTATCATATCATCTGCAAAGAGTGAGAGTCTGACTTCTTCTTTGTTGATTAGGATGGCTTTTATTTCTTTTTGCTGTCTGATTCCTGAGGCTAGGACTTCTAGTACTATGTTGAATAGCAGTGGTGATAGTGGACAGCCCTGCCCTGTTCCTGACCTTAGGGAAAAAGCTGTCAGTTTTTCCCCATTGAGAATGATATTCACTGTGGGTTTTTCATAGATGCCATTTATGATAATGAGGCACATATCCTCTATGCCTACACTTCGAAGAGTTTTGATGCTGTACTTTGTCAAATGCTTTTTCAGCATCTATTGAAAGGGTCACATGGTTCTTGTTATTTCTTTTATTAATATATTGTATCACATTGACAGATTGGTGGATGTTGAACTAAATTTGCAGCCCAGGAATAAATCCCCCTTAGTCATGGTGAATAATCCTTTTAATGTATTGTTGGATCATATTGACTAGTATTTTGGTGAGAATTTTTTTCATTCATGTTCATCAAGGATATTGTCTGTAATCTCCTTTTTTGATGTGGTCTTCTGGTTTTGGGATCAAGGTAATGCTGGCCTCATAAGATGAGTTTGGAAGTTTTCCTTCCATTTCTATTTTTTGCAACAGTTTCAGGAGAATAGGTGTTAATTCTCCTTTNGGAATAAATCCCCCTTAGTCATGGTGAATAATCCTTTTAATGTATTGTTGGATCATATTGACTAGTATTTTGGTGAGAATTTTTTTCATTCATGTTCATCAAGGATATTGTCTGTAATCTCCTTTTTTGATGTGGTCTTCTGGTTTTGGGATCAAGGTAATGCTGGCCTCATAAGATGAGTTTGGAAGTTTTCCTTCCATTTCTATTTTTTGGAACAGTTTCAGGAGAATAGGTGTTAATTCTCCTTCNTGAGATCATGACCTGAGCCGAAAGCAGAGGCTTTAACCCACTGAGCCACCCAGGCGCCCTGTTGGGAGATTTTTGATGACTGCTTCAACCTCCTTACTGGTTATTGGTCTGTTTAGGTTTTCTATTTCTTCCTGGTTCAGTTTTGGTAGTTTATACATCTCTAGGAATGCATCCATTTCTTCCAGATTGTCTAATTTGCTAGCATATAGTTGATCATACTATGTTCTTATAATTGTTTGTATTTCTTTGATGTTGTTTGTGATGTCTCCTTTTCTAGTCATGATTTTATTAATTTGGGCCCCTTCTCTTTTCTTTTGGATAAGTCTGGAGAGGGGTTTATCAGTCTTATTAATTCTTTCAAAGAACCAGCTCCTAGTTTGGGTGATCTGTTCTGTTCTTTTGGTTTCTGTCTCATTGATTTCTGCTCTGATCATTATTATTTGTCTTCTCCTGCTGGGTTTAGGCTTTCTTTGCTGTTCTTTCTCCAGCTCCTTTAAGTGTAGGGTTAGGTTGTGTACTTGAGACCTTTCTTGTTTCATGAGAAAGGCTTGTATTGCTATATACTTCCCTCTCAGTACCGCCTTTGAATTTGAACAGTTGTGTTTTCATTTTCGTTTGATTCCATTTCTTTTAATTCTTCTTTAAATTCCTGGTTGACCCATTCATTCTTTAATAGGATGCTCTTTAGCCTCCATGTATTTGAGTTCTTTCCAACTTTCTTCTTGTGGTAGAGTTCTAGTTTCAATGCACTATCATCTGAAAATATACATTGAATGATCCTAATCTTTTGGTACTGGTTGAAACCTGATTTGTGACCCAGGATGTGATATATTCTGGAGAATGTTCCATGTGCATTAGAGAAGAATGTGTATTCAGTTGCTTTGGGATGGAATGTTCTGAATATATCTGTGATGTCCATCTGGCCCAGTGTGTCATTTAAAGCTTTATTTCCTTGTTGATCATTTCCTTAAGTGATCTCTCCATTTNATAAGGGCAAACACGATGAAGGGATGGAATATGACTGTAAAGATGAAAATTAAAAAAGACTTTATATAAAGGAATTGTTATAAGAAATTGGTTGGAAGAAANCTTCCATGCTTTTTTCGAGTCCAGCTAGCACCTTGATAATCATCATTCTGAACTCTAGTTCTGACATCTTACTAATGTCTGTATTGATTAGGTCCTTAGGCATTGTACTGCGTCTTGTTCCTTTTTTTTTTTTAAGTGAGTTTTTCCACCTTGTCATTTATCTAGATAAGACNACTTATCTCTTATTGTAGTCTTTGGGTTAAAATTTAACTTATCTGATATAATGAGTGCCACCCCAGCTTTCTTTTGACGTCCATTAGCATGGTAAACNAAAGAAAAACCTATACACATACAAAAAAATAAGGTTAAATACAATGAAGGGATAGAATATGACTATAACAATGAAAATTAAAAAAGATTTTAAAAAAGGTATTGATAAGATAAATTATTTAAAAACATTAAAATAAGAACAAGGAAAAATTTAAAAAATAGAATAAGAAAAAATAAAATTAAAAAAATTAACTTTGAAAGACTAAAGAATCATGGGAAAAAAGCCATGAATTCTATGTGTTGCCTTTCCCCTAGCTCTGGAGTTCCACAGTTCTCATTGATTGGTGAACTTGGTCTTGGCTGGATGTTCTCACTGATCTTCTGGGGGAGCTACCTGTTGCAGTGATTCTCAAATGTCTTTGCCCGAGGCGAAATTGCACCGCCCTTTCCAGGGGCCAGGCTAAGTAATCTGCTTTGCTTTTGGGAGCTTCTGTTCCCTAAACGCTTTCTGTACAGTTTTGGAGGATGGGAATGAAGATGGTGGCCTCCCAATCTCCAGCCCCATAGGAGCTGAGATCTTGGGGCCCCACTCCTCAGTGCTCCCTCAGAGAAAAGCAGTCAATCACTCCTGTCTTCCTGGTCTCCAGCTGTGCTCTGTGCTCACCTGGCCTGTGACTGAGCATTTCTATCTCTAGCACACAACCCCAAATGTAGTGTCCAAACCCAGCAGATTCTTGTAGTGCACTTTCATGCCGTTCCTCCCAGAGGAGGAAGGAGGGGGTCTCACTAGATTTGCCACTTGTGGCGTCCCTGTTCAAAGGACAGTGCCCTGACTTTGCCATGGATCACGGTTTAAGGAAAACCCAAGCTGAGAGCCCGCTCCTAGGCTCTGTCTCTGCAGCCAGCTTCCTCTCTCCAATACCTGAGGGCTCTGCCACATTCAGGTACCCCTGGTCATTTTGTGACCTGGCAGATCCTGAGACTACACTGTCTCAGCAAAGGGACCACCCCCACCTTCCCACCCCCAGTTAGCCTCTGGAGCAACGTCCCTTAGTGAAGCAGATTTCTAAAAGTTCTGATTTTGTGCTCTTCTGCTCTACTGCTTGCAAGGAGCTGGCCTTTCCCTGCCCTCCCTGCCCCCCCACCCAATCTATCTGTCTATATATCACCTCAGATTCTGCATAACATCTCCACACATCCTACTTTCCAGAAAGTTGTCTCTTTTCTGTTCCTAGATTAGCTGCTCTTCTCTTCGATCTCCTGTTGAGTTTGTAGGTGTTCAGAATGGTTTGATAACTATCTAGGTGAACTCCTGGGCCCCAGTGATATTTAGGTCTCCTACTCCTCTGCCATCTTGCTCCTCCCCCAAGTTTGTGAAATTTTAATACCTTTGAAAATATTTAAATATTTAATTGTTAAATTACTCATTTTGGTGTTTCCATACACCCAGCCCCCCCCACCAAACCTTCATTAATGCTGTAATTGGGAAATGACCGTATACTGCATATGGAAAACTAATCTTAGTAAAATGGGCTGAAATATTTAACATGCGTGATGGGGTTCAAGACACATTATCTCAGAATATGGAACCTTGGCATACTGAATATTTCAGGCATACATTTTTTCCCTTGACTTTCCATTCTTCATCAAGTCTAGCATAAAAACTTCTTGGTTCAACCTCTTCATTTCCTAATGAGGGCTCCAATGTCATATAAAACTTAATACCAAGTGCATTTGTATGCCTTTCTATTGTTAATCTGTCCTTTGTAACGTGGGCCCTGGCCAAGAACTACCTAAAACAGGTAAAGGATATTTTCTCTCTTGCCAGCTAGAATAATGAGATGTTCCTGAAAACTAAATATAATTATAAATAGTTTGAGTTATTTTTAACAGTGCTCCTGGAATTGTTCTCATTGGTTCACAGAGCATGTATTTATAAGTCTGGCCTTGGAATTTCATGTTTTAACTGAGGCAAAGATGGCATTTAATCATGGTTATTCTGATGTTCAACACTACTATAATATGAGGATTAAATTTAGAATTCAATTAAGAAAAAATAGATTATTTTCTGTATTGTTTTAGTCTTCTTAAGAATCAATTTTACTGAATTTCTTTGGCTTGGAGCCATCAGCCTACTTTACCAGAAAGAAACCTATAAATGCATTTTTTTTAAAGATTTCATTTATTTATTTGACAGAGAGATAGAGAGATCACAAGTAGGCAGAGAGGCAGGCAGAGAGAGAGGGGGAAGCAGGCTCCCTGCTGAGCAGAGAACCCGATATGGGCCTCGATCCCAGGACCCTGAGATCATGACCTGAGCTGAAGGCAGAGGCTTCTGCCTTCCCACTGAGCCACCCAGGTGCCCCCTATAAATGCATTTTTGAACCTACTTTAACAATTCAATTCAAATTGTTTATTACATTATAGAAGCATTCACTCATGAATTCTTGGGACAAATTTCTCTCTCATTCTAGGACTAGGTGTATGAATCTTCTGTGGAACATCTGGTTTGCTTTTATCTTAAGTGCAATATAAATAAACAAAGTGATAACATTCTACTGTTTGCACTGGCTGCTGAAAAGCTTAGCACTAAACATGTTACACTCTTCAAGCAAGTGTATTGGAATTAATAGCATGTATTTAACATTCCAATATCTCTCCAAGTTTTACCTTGCTTCCTTTTAGCCCTAGACTTTACTGAAAAATATTTATTCATTGTAAAAATACCATTTTTGCAAATAGTCTTAAACATTGTACTGTGAATTCAGTGAGGTAAGGTACGAGCAGCCTTGCAGCCAAAGGTTTGAAAATCAGACAGAAGAGCAATGCAGAAGATTTTAGTCTAATTTTAACCATCTTTTGTTCATAACCAGCTGAGTTTTAAAAGACAATGGATGTTGATATTTCTAAAGAAAAGGAGTTTAATTGAATAGTTGGTTTCAAATGGCTGTTTTTATATTACAACTTGGGCATTTAAAAATATCTGCCAGCAGCAAAGCAAGAGCAGCTTGGTACAAATACAATGTCGTATTTTTTGTTTGTTTATTTTAATTTAGTATAATATTCCTCATAAAGCCTTCACCACATGTGTATCTGGCATATGGGCTAGAGGATTTATCTGTGCTTCAGGCCAAAAGAAAAAGAGGAGGAAGACTGCTGTGAAGTTTAGTACAAACAGAAATAATGAAAGTGAAGATATGAACCCAGGTTAAAATGCAAGATAGAGATTATAGCATCAGATATTTTCAAGTTTTATGGACTTTGGAGGCCCTCAGGTTTTGAGAAGTGTTGCTTAAACTCTCAAATATGTCCTGGGTTTTTTCATATATAGAGTGGGATATAAATACATAAAGCATTTAGAACAATGCTAAACACACAACATTTAATAAATCTCATTCTTTTCCCTCCCTCACTTTTTGTTCTTACTCATGATTCACAACAGTGACTCTAAAGGTGTTATGCAGAAATTTGTGAAAATTACCAATGACTGCCCCTATTTGCAGGCCAACTGAAGCCAAATCTATCTCGGTGGAGGCTAGGAACCTGCAAATTTAGAGCTTTTCATGTGATTCTATTTCTATTCTATCCAGTCATTATTTCTGAAATGACCTTACAAAGCATCTGGAAAAGTGTTTAACACTTGATATGATTTGAGTCTGAATATCCATTGAATGAACCTGAGAATCTGAGCATATCAGAATATTTAGCCTAGGATAGAGTTCAGGAAGAATGGCTATAGTCATTTGAGTAGAGGATGCTTCAATGATTCACTGGCTCTTTTGAGTTCATCTGAGAATGGGCTCTCTTAGGGAGAGTGAAGGCTTTTTCCTATCTATTTCATTTCTTGTCAGCCCTTCACACCTGTAATTTTCATAAACCAATTGGTGACATGAATATCACACATGATTTTTGGTTGTCAGATGAAATATTTTCTTTTCAATCTTTCAGAGTCACTTGGAGTCATCAATCACTTTCCTTTTTGCAAGTTTCTCTACTTTTGCTTATGGTGAAACCAGACTCCCCTAGTTTTCTTCTTACTTCACTGGCTATTTCTTACTAGTCACCTTTGCTGGAATTTTCTTATTTTCCTGACCACTCAAATATTGGATGCCTCAGGGATCAGTTCACTCTCTGGTCATTTCTCTTTCTTATTTTAATTCACTTCTTAGTGAATCCCATCCAGCTACATGACCTTAAATACCATATTCATTCTGATGATTCTCAAATTGATATTTTCCATCATGTCATTTCACTCACATTTAAGTCATTGTTTTCTATCTCTTCTTGAATGTCTTCATAGGTAAGTCTCATCTAATATGCCCAACACCAAAATCATGGTCTCCTCTTCCAAATTTGCTTCTCCTAGTGTTTTTTGATTAGTAATTGCCCTAACCAATGTTTTCAGATCTAAAAAACTGGGATCCATCCTGGACCCCTTTCTTTCACAGTCATATGCAATGCATCATCAAACCCTGTCATAATTATTTCAAAATTAATTCCAGAATTGGACTACTTTTTATTACCCTCATCTTAGACCAATCCTCCATCATACCTCATGTGAACTAATATCATAGCCTCTTAATGAATCTTTTCTTGCTCATTATTATCCTGCATCTAGTGATCATTTTTTTTAAAGGTTTTATTTATTTGACAGAGGGAGAGAGATCACAAGTAGGCAGAGAGGAAGGCAGAGAGAGAGGGGGAAAGCAGGCTCCCCGCTGAGCAGAGAGCCTGATGTGGGCCTCGATCCCAGGACCCTGAGATCATGACCTGAGCCGAAGGCAGAGGCTTTAATCCACTGAGCCACCCAGGCGCCCCTAGTGATCATTTTAAAATGTAAATTCATTCAGGACCTCCGCCTCACACCCTCACACAGAGTCCCTTAAGCCTTCCGTGTTTTCCCAATCATTTAGAATAACATTCCCAATACTTTCCATAGAATAGAAGGTCCTATATTGTCCACTACGGGAGCCTTCTTTTCAATTTCATCTGCTAACACATTCCCCATGGTTATGGAATGCTGGGAACTCTGTTCCCTGATATCCCATGATCTTTCTAAAACATTTACTCCCACTTTGGTATCCAGCATTCTCATTGTCTGGAACGCTCCTCCCACACGTATCTACATGATTACTCAATCACTTCTTTTGTATGTCTGCTCAAAAGTCACCTTCTCAAAGAGGCCTTCCTTGATTCCCATATCATGCTCTATCTCCTTACCCTGCTTAAAGCATCTTGAAGGCACTTATCTAGATGGTGTTTTGTTATGTAAATAAGCTTATTTATTTATTTTACTTTTGCTTTTGACCTACTCAATAGAATGTAGGATCCATAAAATCAGAGAATTTGTCTGCTTCTTCTTTATCTTATGCCCAACATTGAGAATAGTTCTTGGCATATGGTAGGTTTTTAGTAACTATTTTATTTGTTGAAAGAGTATATGTCAGAATGACATCTATTTTATGATTCTTCCATGGTTGAAATAATCCATTTATTAGGATTTTATGCTGTTTGCTCAGATCCTTTAGCTTGAGAGATACCACATTGCCATCTCATAGCACAATCTCCCCAGTGCTGTTTGGAGCAGGCAGCTTTGACAACATGTGCTGACATTTCTCAAGTTTATTAAACTTTCAATTTAATTTTTTCCCATTGCTTGGCTTCCTTTATATTTGCTTTCCCTTCTTATTTTTAAAGCTATTGAACTTATCTTTTATTTTTATGGATTTCAGAAATGTCTTGAATGAAAAAATATCATTTACATTTCTGTGTGTGTGTGAGTGTGTGTGTGTGTGTGTGTGTGTGTGTTTACCTATAGATCCTGTGGCTAATGCCACAGATGGCTATGCCCAAGAGTTTGAGATAGAATGCAATAGTTCATTTTGTAGGAAGTTATTTACAAGGATGCATTATTTCTCAATTTATCTATTGAGAGGCTACATCTTTATTGGCTTAAAAAATCTAATTTTCTATTTCTAAAGCTCTTAAATTCAGGGTACATTTAACTTTGTAACAAAGCTGAGGCTTCATAAGACATTTTTCTGTTCTTTATTCTGCTGATGAGTATAGACTGTCAAACATTGTAATTTAAAGTGATATTTATTTTTAGTAATATAAGCTCATGCTGAGAATATTCAAATCCTTCCTCTGAATATAATTAAAATGGCAAGTTAGATTTAAAAATAACAATAATAAAATAGAAGTCATGAAACCAAATAATCAAAAAACTCTCCAATACTGTCTGAATTAGCGTTTTTCAATGGTCAAGTCTCTTGCAATACAAACAATATTATTTTAGCTATTCATATTTTAAGATTATTATACAAAGGGGGGCTAGAATAATCATGTTTTATTCCTCTGTCTTCCTTGGTTGCAGTGAAAGGATTTCCCTGATGGAATCCTACATTAGCAGAGCTATGACAAAAATCAAGCTGACAAATTGGTTTCACATCAATTCTGTTTTCTTTCATGAGATTAGAGGAATAAAAGATGAGAGGTCAATTTTCTTTCCAAGTCTTCACTCAGAAATCCATTCCCTGGAATGCCTCATGCCACAGTTAATATTCCAATCCCATCATTCTCCGAGTGGAAAGCAAACTTAGCAGTCAAAACTTCTGGTTCTCATATTCCCCTTCATCTATGGTCATGTCCTAACTCCTGCATGCTACTGTCCAACACATAATTTAGTTCAGATAACTGCTGTACCATGAAACTTCTTCAGAGTGCAATAAATAATGGAGAACTATTGAGATTAATAATTAGTTTACCTATTTTTAAAGAGTGAAACCAGCTTAATGAACATATTAAAAAAGAAAGAAGATAGGGCACCTGGGTGGCTCAGTGGGTTAAAGCCTCTGCCTTTGGCTCAGGTCATGATCTCAGGGTCCTGGGATCAAGGCCCGCATCAGGCTCCCTGCTTGGCAGGGAGCTTGCTTCCTCCTCTCTCTCTGCCTTTCTCTCTGCCTACTTGTAATCTCTCTCTGTCAAATAAATAAATAAAATCTTAAGAAAAAAAAAAAAGAAAGAAGATAGCATCTTTTCCATTTCTGATATATCAACCGAGTGTCTAAATTCTAATTTTACTGACCCAGAAAATTGACATCTCAAGTCTATTTTTAAAAAAATACTCCTAATCAGAGGAACTTTTATTTTATTTTTTTTAAAAAAGATTTTATTTATTTATTTGACAGAGAGAGACACAGCGAGAGTGGGAACACCAGCAGGGGGAGTGGGAGAGGGAGAAGCAGGCTTTCCTGCTGAGCAGGGAGCCCAATGTGGGGCTTGATGCGGGGCTCAAGCCCAGGACCCTGGGATCATGACCTGAGCCGAAGGCAGACGCTTAATGACTGAACCACCCAGGTGCCCCTCAAGTCCTTGTCTCTCTAGGAGAGACAAATTGTCACCTTTGTCTCCCTATGTCTCTGGAAATTCATAGAATGATTTAGAGATGCAAGTGACTCAGAGATCACTTTCTTAAACTTCCCTGTTTTACAGATGCTGACATGGTGGTATTATGTTTAACCATTCATGCATGAGTGTAATCTCAGTCTTCAAGGTAGAATTCAGGCTAATAAATGGCCATCCTGCTAGCAAAAGGAACTTTTACATTCCAGGACAGTGTATTCCATCAATGAGCATCCCTATTTATCAAAAAGGTCTATGGTAAACTCAAGTATGTCTTTAGCTTCCAACTTCTTTATCCTAGTCTTACCCTGGGGGACAGAATATTTTCTATTACCATTCCTACTTGCATTTATAGGCCTTTCTTATATCTCTTCTCATTCTTCTCTTCTCCAAAGTACACATATCTGAGCTTCCAAGTCCTTTTCATAAAACAACCTCACATGATTTAGGTCCTATCCTTTTTTCATAGCTTCCCAAAGCAAAGCACCTAAAAGTGAACACAGGACTCTGAATTGCAATTAATAAACATCAATCTGAGTCAAGGTATTTGACTATGTGATGTCAGTCTTTCCTAGTTTCAACATTAATGATATCTGTTGTGATTTTCCATCCTCTTTTCTTTACCTTCCACCCTTCCTCCTTCCCTGTTCCCTCTCCCTCTCTCTGCAAAGAGTCTAAGATTTTGCCATACTCACAACTAATGCATTAGCCTGCTACAATCAGAAACAAAGGACTTTCTGACTCAGAGAAAAGCAGTGAACCAGTGTTGGTGCTAGCTTCCAGTGTCCTAGCTCTCACAGAGAATGGGGAGGTGCTTGTATGCACAATAGGTTTTGGTACAGAAAACAAACCCTGAGCTTTGGGAATCTGCATCTTTTATAATGGGCAATAAACCCATATGTTCTTTGCATTGCAGGAGGACATTATCTTTATTATACTAGGCAATAAAAAAAAAAAGACTGCTCTTTGCTCTGGAGAAAGGCCCTTTTGCCTATTTTCCAAGGCTGTTCACTATGCAAACATCTTTGAAGAAATAGTCTGGAATGAAGGCAGGCAGCATTTCTGCTAATAACACAAAATCACAGAAAATGTCAAAACTCCTTTAAAATATATTAGTATTATTACTTCTATAGGTTATTCTTTTTTATTAAATTTGGACAATTTTCAGCCATATTTCTCTAAATATATTTCTTCTATCCCATTTCCTCACTTTTCTCTTTATGAGATTGAAATTACATGTCTGTTAGACTGTCCCACTGATCATTAAAACTCTTTGACTTCTTTTTCCTTTCTGTGCTTCAGCTTTGTTGATTTCAATTAACCTGAGATACAGTTTATTAATCCTTTCTCATAGGATGTCCAATGTGCTTTTTATTAAATTATTTATTTATTTATTAATTTATTATTTATTTATTTAGAGTGGGAAAGGGATCCTGAGGGTGGGAAGAGAGAGAATCCCAAGCAGGCTTCCCATCCAGTGCAGAGCCTGATGGAGGACTCAATCTCACAACCCTGAAATCATGACCTGAGCTGAAATTAAGAGTGGGACACTCAACCAACTGAGCCACCTAGGTGCCCTGGGATGTCCAATATGCTTTTAATCTCATCTAGTGAATTTTTTTCATATATTTTATTTTTCAGTTCTAATATTTCCATTTAATTCCCTTTTACACTTTTCTAAACTTATATGAAATTCTCTCTGCCCCCCCATCATTTCTTACTTTTTCCTGAGACTATTAGACTTCTTTTACAGTTTTTGTAACACTTATTTAATTTGTAGGTCTGTTTTCTTAGACTAACCTTTTCTTTTGATTCTTAATTAATTTTCTCTTTATTCTTATCTCTATTAATTTTTAAGTGTAAGCTAGATGACATCTTTTCATATGACACTCCAGATTTTGTAATCTAGTCCTCCTGGAAAGGCAATGGAAAGTTCTAAGTATTAGACAAATTTCTCTATATTGTCAAGACTCAACTCTAGACTGCACTGGATAGCACCTGACATCTTTGCTCAGGTTTCTAGGCTCTCCAGTTGTGGTTTTCTCTTTCTGCTCCTTGAAATCTTGTCTGAAGTTCTGGGGTCAAAGAACTAAGGGAATTTATATGAATACTTTTTGCCATATCTATTTGGCTTTCTGATATCCAAATGTGTCTTTCGTTTTCTAGTTTTTCTTAGTGTCCCATATTTCTCGGGTCAATTAGACTAACTTTCTATTTGTGAGTTACCCAATAGGAACTGAAAAGTGCCCTCAGGGAAAAGCTGTACAAATGAAGTCCTCACCTGGTCTAAATCTTTTAGTTTGAGAGTCAAATTCTCTCTTTTGTCTGCCTGCCATTAGTTAGTCATCACTACTTTTAAATAGAATTTTTAAATATTTCTCTAAGAGTTGGTAATGTTTTCTGCAAGAAGGTTAATTTGTTACTAGTTACTCTGCCATTACTGGAACCAGTTCTGTAATTTTCAGCTGTGTTATTGTGGGAAACTTTATTTTTTAAAATATGTTTTTTCATCTTTAAATTAGGGTTGTTTAGAATATTTACTACCTAAGCATGTTATGACAGTCAATTGTGAATGTTAATGCAAAGCACTGAAAAGGAGCCACTCAGGTGCTCCTAAAATTTTTCATAGTTAACTAAAATAATTACCACACACTAGCTATTAAACTATTACTATTTTTCTTTGAAAAATAGTAAAAGTTATGCACATTAAATTTGCATCTGTTAAGCAGATTTTCATGGTCAATCTGCTACAATATGAGATGAAAAACATGAAGTACCCATGAAATCTTCCTACACCCTTTGGCTCTATCTCAGTGAAACTTCCATTAAAAATAATTGAGTAAATAATAACTAAATAAAAATCATTTTGTTAACACTTGATACCAGTCTTATATACGTACATATGTATGCATAGAAACATATAGACACAAAAACTCACAATTAGCATTTATTGTGGTAGTATTTGAAAGTCTCTGACCCTGGAATTGTTGGAAACACTGACTGGGTATGAATAAATTGCTCAGTCTGGTCTTATCTTGAAATAGAGTTTCTCCTTTTTTAGTTCATTTTCTCAATACCCTCCATCTCTTCTCCAGTCACATTCAGTCTGACTAAGATGCTCATGGCCAATATAACCAGAACTGAGGCACTCACTGAAATGATGTGGCTTCAAGCCCAAGAATGCCAGGGAAACCACCAAAAACTGGAAAAAGCAAGAAAAGACCTCCCCCCGGAATCTCCCAAGTGAGTGTGACCCTACCAACACCTTAATTTCAGACTCGAAGCCTCCAGAACTCAGAAAATACATTTCTGTTGTTTTAAGCCACTAGGTTTGTGGTAATTTGTTAAGACAGCTTTAGAAAATAAATCCACACCTTCATTCACACATTGGTTTCTGAAATGCAAGAGCTATGGGTATAGCTTTACCGGTTTCTTTTCTGCAACTCAATACAGCTCTAAGTATATAACATACTTTTATTAAAATGTATAGTTTCTTTATTAAAACATTGTTTTTCTATAGAGATATTAGAGTTATTTATAATTCATCTTATAACATATAGTATTTAAAACAACTAAATTTTTAGTAATATAAACATACATGGCACATCACAACTGATATCTTCCCTGGGCTCCTGCATTATTTATTACTCATTTTGAAATTGTATAAATGCCAGCGTAACACCATTTGTATCATTTATACTATGTCATAGAAAGAAAAAGTTCTCAATATTGGTTTTTCTTGAATTTATCATGATCCTCTGTGAGGATCAACTAGTTATTAACATAAATCTTTAACAGATGAGAAATGTTAATGCAATGGACATTCTTAAGCAATATTTATTTTTTTNATGGACATTCTTAAGCAATATTTAAATATTTTATGCAACCATTATTAGTCTTGAGAATTTCCTTTTCTGATTTCCAGGCTTCAAAAAAGGAAAGAACAAACTAAAATAATGTACATTTGTTCATTATTATTGAAAGCAGACTTAAGTTGCAGAACAATATTTTGCTGAACATGGGTAGTTTTTTACCTGCCAGGTTTTGTTTGTTTGTTTGTTTGTTTGTTTTGTTTTGTTTTGTTTTAAAGATTTTATTTATTTATTTGACACAGAGAGAGCACAATTAGGCAGGGCAGCAAGCAGAGGGAAAAGGAGAAGCAGGCCTCCCGTGGAGCAGGGAGCCCCACGCAGGGCTTGGTCCCAGAACCCTGAGATCATGACCTGAGCTGAAGACAGGAACTTAATCGACTGAGCCACCCAGGCACATTGACCTGCTAGGTTTTTTATTTGTTTTTTAATCACCTTACCTTTACAATGTTTTACACAATCTGACAACTCTTAACTTTCAAAATCTTTTCTAAACATACATTTTTTAACAACCTCTTGAATATCTTCCTAGGTATATTCTCACTTGAGCCAAACATGGAACTGTAAATGATAGGTAAAACTGACTCTATAATGAGTTAGAGATTTTTGAAATTTTTTTTTAGATTTTTGAATTTTAAACACTGATATATTTATCAAATTTCTTAAGCATGCACAATTTATTGTTTTTCCAAAAATTTAAATCACTATCACCTATCATATATTTTAAAAAGTTATAGAAGGCAGAGGGTTTTTTTTATATAAACTGCATTATTTTCCTGCTCAGAAAAATGTTTTTTTTTAAAGATTTTATTTATTTATCTGACNATTTAAATCACTATCACCTATCATATATTTTAAAAAGTTATAGAAGGCAGAGGGTTTTTTTTTATATAAACTGCATTATTTTCCTGCTCAGAAAAATGTTTTTTTTAAAGATTTTATTTATTTTATCTGACACAGAGAGAGAGAGAGAGAGATCAGATCACAAGTAGGAAGAGAGGCAGGCAGAGAGAGAGGAGGAAGCAGGCTCCCTGCCGAGCAGAGAGCCCGATATGGGCCTCGATCCCAGGACCCTGAGATCATGACCTGAGCTGAAGGCAGAGGCTTTAACCCACTGAGCCACCCAGGTGCCCAGAAAAATGTTAGAAATATTATTTATCAAGTTACTAATTAATATCTATTTTAAGAATATAGTAATAAACTCACATTATAAAAAGCTGAAATTCAACTAAAGTTCATGAGTTTTTTCATAAGCAATGTGATAATTGTATCCTTATTGATTTATTTTGTTTTTTTATCTTTCTAATTTTACATCAGTCTATTAAAAATGCTAACAGAATATTACAAAGTAATTGTGCTTTGTTGGAAAACAGAATATTTAAAATTGTAATTTCTTATACAAAGTCAGAAAGTCTAAACTATGAACACTTCACAAAACAAATTTTTGCAGGTAATATATTTTTAATTGTGTTTGGAGGTGTTCTTCTTAAAGCATTTGTCAAGATGGATTTTTAACTCATGTTAACTTCTTCCTTAACTTCTTCCACTAGAGAATTTATTATTTTGTACTGATACATACATATTAGTCCACACTACACAACCTAACTAAATACTATTTTGATACTCAAACTCTTATAGTATGAGACTTACAGTATACAGGGTTATGTCTTAAGGTCTTTTAATATATCAATCCACTGAATCCTCCTCACCATTCTATCAAGTGACACTATATCATTCACAAGTCTATACATAAGTCACAGAGTTTAAGAAATGTATCCAGTTGTGAAATTAAAATCTCAGGAAATCTTGCTTCCGAAAATGTGCTGACTAATCTTCTACCTTATTTCTCCACAAAAATAAAACCATTAACAGAAAACACCAAGGAAAAACATAAGAAATTGATTTAAAATTTTAAAAAAAGTAAAAATATTATCTCGAGAAGAATATAATGCAACAATTCTCACTGACCTTCTTGATGTATAAAAATAATTACTTCTGAAAATATTTTCTTCAGGGGTGTTTTCCTGTCACTATGCTTTCTTTCAGACCATTTTTCTGACATTTCCTCCACCACCAGTTTCTGTAAATCTAAATCTTACCTTATCCCATGGCATTCTAATTTTGTTGATATGAAATTTGTTTCCTTTCAGATTTTTAGAAGAAGAGATTCTAATTCTATGTATTATATCACTATCATTTGTGATAGAAATTATATACCATGAAAAATTTCCTGATTTCTTCCCTGAAATGATATCTTCCTCTCTTAAGAAAGTTATGTATTTTTTTTTATCTTCTCTTCTCCAGCCCCTGCTTCGGTACAGTCATTAGTTTCTGTGTCTCAGTTCATTCAACCTTATCTGTCCAGCAGCCCAAACAACTATAGCACATTTAAGTGAATGTGTTTGAAATACAGTGTTTCAAACACTCACAGAAAATATACCTATATTACTGAATCAGTTGGGGAGCATTTCAGTGCCAATTTGGAAGAAAATCATTTATACCACTGGATCAAAATAATTTTAAAAATCAAGAATTGGTAAGATCGAGGAGTGTTACTTACTCCACTTATAGCCTAACTATGATGACTCTTTCCTTTGTCTAAAACACATCTGCTGATTTAGGATTCAAAATGAGATGCAACACTACAGACAGTCTGGAACTTCCATTTTCTAGGGGAAAGGGGAAAATCTTAGTAACCAGTAAAATTACTAACATGTATGTATTACTGTTAATTTTTTGCATACTATGTAAAATCTATGACTTGTGATTTTTCAGATTGTGTAAATATGAACTATAAGAGATATTTTAAAGGTACATTTATCACCACCTAAAAGTATTTTAAGAGTATATTAACATAATTTCAGGTTATTTGCTATTATTTTTTCATGCAGTTCAGTAAAAACAACACGTATTTTTTAAATATTAATAAAAAACATCTTTTAAAAAATATATTTTGAAAGTTCTGTATGCTTTGAAAATAAAACTGAAAAGAATCTTGACAAATCCTAGGGACTTTATAAAAAGAGGAAAGTGGAACAATATTAGAGGGTTTAGCAAAGTGACAGGCCAGTAATTTGATTTTTAAGTTTTCTTATTCATAGAAAACCTAATTGAAACTTTCCTGGGCTGGTGTGGTCCTAAATGATGGTACAAAAAAATCCTGAATTACCTCCTCCCATAGGCACACCAAATATAGAGTTACATATGGAATTACTGCCTCAGGAAAAGATCTGAAAAGTAGCTGGGCAACTCACTCACAGCAAAGAATATAAGGGCCACATTAAGATGGGAAGAGAAGGCAGAGACTCTGTCTGGCAATCCCTCAGTCTTCAGATAAATCCCACCCCTGTGTGGCAATCCACAATTGGCAGGGATCTCATAAAGCAGAAACTGTTCCTCCAAAAGTGAGGATTCATGCCCCACATCAGGCACCTCAAACCTGGGTCTCTGCAACAAAGAGACAAGCTCCCAAAATACTTAGTTTTGAAAAAGAGCAGGGCCCATGTTTAGAGGAACCAGAGGTCTATAGGTAACTGAAATTATGCTCAGATGCACATTCACTCAATCTGGGGCCAGAGGTTAGTGTGGTAAATGAGAAGTCAGACACAGAAAGACAAATACCATATGATCTCACTTGTATGTGGAATCTAAAAAACAAAACAAACAAAAAAACAAAACTCATAGACATAGAGGACAGAAAGGTGGTTGCTAGAAAGGAGCAGGGTTGTGGAGTGGGTAAAGAGATGAAGCGGGAGAAATACCAAATTCCAGCTATAAAATTAATAAGCCATTAGGACGTAATGTACAGCATGGTGACTGTAGTCAATAATATCGTAGTGTATACTTGAACTTGCCAGACAGTAAATCCAATAGTTCTCATCACAAGAAAAAAATATTTTGTAAATTTAAGTAGTAACAGATATTAACTAGATTATTATAGGTAATTATTTCAAAGTGTATACAAATATTGAATTATTATGTCATACATATGAAACTAATATAATGCTATATGTATATAAACAGGTATATACACATATGTTGTATATGTCAATTATACCTCAATAAAAAATAATAAGATAAAAGTGAAAGCCAAAGCAAACAATGACAACAAAACTCTCATACCTTTCACAAAAATAATTCTCATTTACTTTAAATCAATGAAAACTACATGTAACCCCAGTTTAGGACTGGTCTTCCAATGCAGAAACTTTCTTCCCCAGAGTATCACATTCATATACTCCCTTGCCTCTTAATTAAGTTGCACAGAGTAACAACAGCAGCTCTTCGCTGCTGTGGTCCCCAGATTTCTTATCCGTCCATACTGCAGATCTGTAGTAGAACTTTAAAACTATAGAAATGGAAAAAATACGTGGGTGATGATCAGCAATCTCAAAATATTTAGTAAGTCATTTAAATGGCTTTAAAATGTCTGATTTGCAGCTTTTTTTGCACTGAATTTGCAATTTAGCACTATGAGAATGTTTTCATTTGGTCATCAGCTGAGCTAAAGCACAGATAATTTGTACAGATTCCAACGATGATAATTAAGGTTATTACAGTGATGACCCCCAGCATATTTGTAGACTTCCTAGGCAGCACTAATAACCAGCTCATCATCTCTTAATTAAAATGGTAGTCATTTTGTTTTCTAAAAATAAAATTGGATCCCATTTTATTGTCAGTGAAATGATATTTTTACTATAGTAAACATTTTATTTTTGTTTTTCATTTGACATTAGAATATTTTTGTCTTATGTGATCCATATTATCAAACTAAATATAAAATAATATAATACTTATAGTAACAAGTAAAATATCATAATATATTTATAAGGAGGCAGCTGGCTTTCTAAATATAATTATAACTTATAATTTTTTGTGTTCATAAACAGAAAGAGTACAAACATGACTCTTGCAAATTTTATTTTATTTTATTTTATTTTTTAAAGATTTTATTTATTTGAGAGAGAGAGTGGGAGAGAGCATGAGAGGGGAGAAGGTCAGAGGGAGAAGCAGACTCCCCATGGAGCTGGGAGCCCGATGTGGGACTCGATCCTGGGACTCCAGGGTCATGACCTGAGCCAAAGGCAGTCGCCCAACCAACTGAGCCACCCAGGCGTCCCTCTTGCAAATTTTAAATAAGTAAATGGATCTATAAAACAGTGTAATTGAATCCATGTAATAACCACAATTCCATTGTGTTTATAATTATAGTTTTTCTTTCTCAATGTTATCATTTCTAAGTTGACAAATTAGGTTTCTCAAAATTTAAGAGCTATCTGAAGACCAGTGGATGCTTAAGCAACTTCACAGGTGAGGGAGAGACTGCTGGACCAAGATTCCTAAGCCCAAGACTTTCTGAGGGTGTATAAGATAGAGCAGATTAGGGATATTCTCTGAACTACAAAGTAGAGCTTGATTTTTTAAAAAATAGAGGATTTTACAAATGATAAATGTTTTGCTTGCTTGACAAAATTTTTTGAAGATTGGAGCAGTTTCATATTGTGCTTCATCAAATCCTCTCATTCCCATTCAAACCAAGTGTGCAATTGCAATCATTCCTCATTTTCTTTTTGACAATTGAAGGGGTAAAAGTTTGAAATACTCTATTTCAGAAAACTAACCACCATTAAAATTACTCTTATTAGCATTTTCATTTTAAAGCCATATTCTTCTTTTTTTGTTTCATTTTTATGTTCAAAATATTTGAATAGAAAATATTGAAATGGTAAGGAAAATGGCAATTTAGAGCAAGTAATAATATTCTTTCAATTTAATATCCTATAGTTCTCAGAGTTATTTGAAATGGGGTTAGCTCAGCTCAGCTTTCTTGCACTATATGACTTCAATTGTTACATTAATTTTCTGCTTATTTCTTTATAAAATAAAGGACTTGAGTTAAATGTTGTTATAATGTAATAGTTTATATTTACATTTTGGTATATAAAATGTTTTTGATACTTTATATTGTAACTAATCATTAATACAAGCAAGAAGTATCAGACTGCATGGCCCATACCAAGAATCTGAACAAAAGACATGTATTAGTTTCTCTCTCTCTCTCTTCTCCTTCTACATTGGCAGAAGTAATAGGTTTAGATGGCAGAACTGCCAGATAGAAGGAGCTTCAATATATGTGTGTGTAAGTGAGTGGGCATACAGCTGTGTATACAGGTATACACACACATAAACACATACATACGACATACAGTACATATATGGTAAGAGGTACTGACATATGAACCCCATTACAGTGGTTCACATGTGCTAAAATGAAATGAATTTAGCCATGTGAACATTTGGGAGACTAGAGCTTCAGGATAAGACGATGAGTAAGGAATTATCTTGGCTTTTAGATGAAACAAAAATAAGTCAGAGTAGCTGGAACAGAATGATTAAGTTTGGGGATGGCAAGGAGAAGGTAGAGAGGTTGGGAAGGGCTAGATTAGACAGGAGTAAGTAAAGCATTTTGTAAGGGATATCTGTTTGATTCCACTGAAACAAGCAAATATGTAAAAACAAAAGCAAAAATACCTTTTTTGGAGAGCTTAAAGAAGGGAAGTGGTGAAATAAAAATTGTCTTACTAAGGTTCATTATGGTGTCTAGGGATCAGGAGAGGGAAGAGTGAATGCAGATTGATAATCACAAAGCCATTGTAAAACTCCAGTCTGAGACCATGGCTTCTTTTGAAGATGGTGACACTTGAATTTGAGAAATGTAGGCAGTGATTAAGATGCCCTGTATAAAGAGGAAGGAAATCTCTAAAATGCTGAAACATCGGTAATCATATTTCTAATATCAAAATGTTATATTTCTAGCTGGATTTCTTAAATTTTGTTTCCTAAATCAGATTATACTCACAGTCAGAGATGAGACTGAAAGATAATTATCCCATTGTATTAAAATTTTTCTCCATAAATGAAATCCACAACAGATAGTGTATCAAATACATTAACACATACTATCATGGTATGTCCTGTAATTTTGTTTTGAAAGACAGAAGTACTCAAACTTTTAGTTCTTAGGATCTTTCTTATATTATTAAAAATATTGACAACTCCAGAGAAATTTTTCTTTTTTATGTATACTTTATCTGTGTTTTATATGTTAGAAGTTAAAATGGGGAATTTAAAAATATTTATTAATTCATTTCAAAATAAAAATAAACTCATTATATGTTATTCCCAAAGCAAAATAATTAGAGAAGAGTCACATTGTTTTATGTATTTGCAAATCTTTTAAAGACTAGATTACTAAAAGATAAATGAATTCTCATTTATTTTGCATTCAGGCAATTATGATATGTGGTGTTGGTTGAAGTACATGAAGAAAATCCAGACTTACAAGAAACATGAGGATGTACATATTTGATACCACATCAAATTTTGACAAACAGTACTTTCTTTAAGATTACTTACATATGGATGAGCCCTGAATGTTATATACAACCGATGAATTGTTGAACTCTACATCTGAAACTAATGATGTACTATATGTTGGCTAATTGAATTTAAATAAAAAAGATTAGTTGCATATAGAATCTGAAACAATATCAATAAACTTTTGTACTTTCTTCTGTTATAATCCCCTAGTCTATCTTTCCCTTTGACTACATGTCTATCCATTTGTGATGTTACAACAATAAAGTCATTGAGGAAATATTGGTTCATTGAGGTATGAAGAAATACCAAATACTGGTATGTGTCTTTATGCAATCCCAAATAATACATTTGTTAATGTTACTACCAGTTTTATCAACAAAGATTTCATTGGCAAGCTGTAAGGTTTTCAGTGATAGATTTTTTTCAAAATTGTTTTTCTTTTTTTTTTTAATTTAAATTTAAGTTAGTTAACATATAGTGTAGTATTGGTTTCAGGAGTAGAATTTAGTGATTCATCTCTTACATACAACACCCAGTGCTCATCACAACAAGTGCCCTCCTTAATGCCCATCACCCATTTAACCCATGCTCCCATCCACCTTCCCTCCAGCAACCCTCAGTTTTTTGTCTGTATTTAAGAGTTTCTTATAGTTTGCCTCCCTCTCTGTTTTTATCTTACTTCATTTTTCCTTCCCTTTCCTTATGCTCATCTGTTTTGTTTCTTAAATTTCCCATATGAGTGAAATCATATGGTATTTTTCTTTCTCTGACTGACTTATTTCACTTAGCATAATACCCTCTAGTTTTATCCATGTCATTGCTCATGGCAAGATTTTATTCTTTTTGATGGCTGAATAATATTCCATTGTGTATGTGTGTAGGCATACACACACACTCACACACCACTTCTTTATCCTTTCATAAGTTTATGGACATTTAGCCTCCTTCCATAATTTGGCTATTCTTGATAGTGCTGCTCTAAACATTGGGGTGCATGTGCCCCTTCAAATAAGCATTTTTGTATCCTTTAGGTAAATACCTAGTAGTGTGATTGCGGGGTGATAGGGCAATTCTATTTTTAACTTTTTTGAGGAACATCCATACTGTTTTCCGAGTGGCTACATCAGTTTGCATTCCTACCAATAGTGTGAGAGAGTTCCCCTTTCTCTGCTTCCTCACTGACAACTGCTGTTTCCTGAGATGTTAATTTTACCCATTCTGACAAGTGTGAGGTGGTATCTCATTGTGGTTTTGATTTGTATTTTCCTGATGATGAGTGATGTTGGGCATTTTTTCATGTGTCTGTTAGCCATTTGTATGTCTTTAAAATTCTAATATTTGGTTAAAAGAAAATTGAATCATTCACAACAAATATTATAGTTTGTTTTTCTGGAAGAGACAGGTCCATTTCTGTACATTTCAGAACGATGTCTATAAAATAGGCAAGTCTGAATAGCTATAGTTTATCTGGCAGAAGTTCTTTCTAGTGAAATGGTTTCCATAAAAGAAAAAAAAAACCCAGACTTAATTCAGCTTGCAACTGAATAATTCCTCCACCCCTATCATACAGGTGTTTCTCTAAGAAACAACAATTATACTTAGGCAGCAGAAGTACTTTACAAATAATTTTCATTTCCTTGCATAGAAAATTAAAAAACATGTACCCTGAGGTCAAAATTCAATCAAATCAATAATTTGTACTGCATCATCAAGAACATTGTTAAGTGAATTTTGTTAAAGTTTACTTTAAATTCACAGTGATAGAAATATAATGAATACCAGTGCAGTCTAGCCCCACTGCTTTAATTCATGCCAAGGTGCCATGATTTTTATTCAAAATTGCTTTTGTGACATCAGTGCAGATTTCGCTGCAGAAAAATGTTTTTGTGTTCTTACAAAAAATATTTTTTATTTTGTTGATCTCCTAAAACCATCTTAGGGACACCCAGAAGTTCACTGAAGGCACTTTGAAGGCCACTGTAATAGCATAATTAAATTATGTTATACATTTAAATGTAAATAATTGTGTATCTCTGTTTGGAATTTGTTAAGTATTCCTTATTATATTGAAGAATTGCAGAGTCCCAGATTACTTTCAACTTCTGAGAAGCCTTCATCAGGTGATGAGAACAAAGTACATCCAGGTACACACTACTAGGGCTGACTGAAATGAATGCCTAAATATTTAAGTTTAGTCTACTATTCAGCCACAGACTACTCAACCAGCCATCCTTTATATCTTTACTTTAATACGCTAATAGGAAGGGAAATATCAAAAGACATAGTTGACTAATAAAATATTTTCCTCAAGCTGTGGAAGTAATTTCATACCTCCCTTGTCGTTTTCTGATTCCAAAATCACAGTCTATTATACATTTCCATGATTGAGATGACAATTTAGGAATGTTATGGGCTGAATTGTGTCCCCCCCTTCCAAATTCAAATGCTGATGCCTTAGCTTTTAGTACCTCAGAATGTGACTAGGGCCTTTAATAAGGGAAATTAAGTTAAAATGAGGACTTTAGGGTTGGTCCCTAAGTCAGTATAGCTGATGTGCCTCTCCTCCTGCTCATGCGCTTTCTCTCTTTTTCTCTGTATCTCTCTATCTCTGCCTCAAATGAATAAATAAAATATTAAAAAAAGAAACTTCTATTTTCATTGGCTCAGAGTGTAAATATATACACAATTTACACACACACACACACAATTCCATAATAAATCCCTTTAAGATCTCATATTTTTTAAGGGGGAAATACAACACAGTTGCTAATTTTTGGTTCCATTATTTTGAAAAATTCAAGTTTTAAGCAATTACAAGGGCAAAGAAATGTAGTCTAGTTCTTTGCCCAGAAAGGAGAAAAATGAATATGGAGAATCTAATCCCTCTCTGTTCCAGTTCTTGATAGTTGTTAATGGTTTCAAGCTATGTTTTACACACATCAGTTAATCCTCAAAACACACCTGTAAGCACTATTACTATTACTATTCCACTTTGTTAAAAAAGAATATGAGACTCAGAAAGATTATGTAATTGCTCAAACCACAGAAATTATAGAAAGTTGAGTCTTGAAAACATTTTTTTCTAATGTCATAGCTTCTTCGTGGACTTTTGCTTGCGACTGTCATTTTTCTTTCTTTCCTTCAAGAGCCTATATTGTGTCAAGTTTTTATTGTGTATTGTATTCTGACACTTTCATTGTTTGCATATCTTATCCCCCCAAAAAAATATTTTCACCAAATGATTTCAGTATTTGATGGTAGTGATTTTTGTCTAAATCCATTACTACAGAGAATGACGTTAAGTGATTTTCTGATTCTCTCCTTTCTGATTTTATTAACTGACATTATCCTATAAAAATAGTTGTTTTTTTTAATCCAACCTACATTTGTTTTTGATTTTCAGTGTAGTTTCTTTTTATTATTCACTGGATCACTGCTACCATGTTTGATGCTAAAAGTAATTTCGAATCTGCCAATGGAAGGAACTTTTGATATGGTAACATCAGGTTTTTTGTGTTTTCTTTTGAGGGTGGTTGGAGGAGCAAATCTATATTTATTCAGAATGTACTATATGTTAATTTCTTTGCATATACATTCAGTTCTCTCAATTCAATAGCTACATGGAATAGGTAACATTATAAACCCATACTACAGATGAAAAACAAAAACAAAACAAAAACAATGCCCAGAGAGATGAATAGACTTAGACAAGGTTACACAGAAATTTGGGCCCAGATCAAACTAACTTTTTTTCCATTTTACCACAAACTCCAACTCATACTGTTTTTACCAAAGCTCTGAAGGTATTTGTGGAAATCCTGGTTGTCAATATAGTGATTCAAGGATTACTCATATGTAAAGAAACAAAGAAAAAAGAAGTTTTCTGTTTTACATCTTGTTACCAATAACAGTCTTGACAAAACATACCTGCATGCTGGTAGATGGAGAAATGTGGCTTCTGCAGCATTCTTTTTCTTGCTCCATGTGAGTACACAATTGTATTCTAGATCTTCTGTGTCTCAAAGCTCTTATCTTTTATCTTTTCAAAAGTATTTGGTTTTCCTCTGAGAGCTGGGGTTTTTATATTTCCTATTTAATTTTCTTTCACTTCACTAATCTT